>JBBMKD010000102.1:2817361-2836294 GCA_037834095.1 Argya squamiceps
TGCCCGCCGCGCTTTCCCGCCCTCTGCGTGAGGGGCAGGGGGGGCGGTGCCGGGGGGGGAAGTGTGACGGGGCTCCCCCGTGCTGCGTTTAAAATTATGACTGTTTAAGTAATAGTAATAATAATAATGTGAAAAATAAATCCAACTCTTAACTCATACTTTGCCGGGAAGGGGAGGGGGGTGTCGGAAAAGGGCGTGGCGCCATGAGGGGAAAGGGGCTCCCCTCGCTCCTAGACATGGCGTGACCGAGCTTCCCCGTTGCCGCGTTTAAAATGATGAATGTTAATAAAAAGAAAAAAAAAAAAAATCCCAACTCTTAACTTATGCTTTCTCCCTATGGGAAGTGTAATTGCCTGTAAGTGGTAGGATGTGAGTTTTAATCCTGGAAATAGCGGCTCGATTCCCTCTGGTGTTTTCCCCTCAATGTAAAAATGGGAGTGGAAATCTGCTTGCCCACCTCTTTGAACGCGGCTCGGGGAGGAGGAAGGGGCTTTCCAGAATACATAAGGAGAATAAATAGCGTCATAAATAACCTTTGCAGAATAAATGTAGTGAATAAATAACAGATAAATAACCTTTACAGCTTAAATAGCCCCATGGTGAGGGTATCTCACTACCCTGACCCCTCACCCTTATGGCCGTGATGAGGGACCTCTCCAATTCCTTCACCCTTTCAATTTGTCGTGTCTTAAGACAACTCTCCATGAAAGAAAAAATGTTTTTGCAAGTGTAAATAACCCCTCAAATGATGGATGGAAAATGTTTGTTGCAATGCATTCCTTGTTCCCCTCAGGAGGAGAAGGTGGCAGCTGCTGGCCTGGGATCATCCAGCCTCTTGCTCAGTCTCAGCATTGCCATGTCTTAGAAATGCAAAAACAAATTAAATCAAATACATTTTAATGATTGCAGCAAGCCATAGGTTATTTATTCCACGTTGGTAATGTTGGAGACCATGCTGGAGTGTGGAAGTGGTAATGAGAAATTGAAGCGTCAAACTGCTTAGGAAGGAGTATTAAAACTGTAAATCCTCAGCCTAACACATCCTTCAGGCCAAATCACTTCACACCAAGGATATCCACAAGCTTAAAACAGTTTGTTTTATTAATTTAATTTACATAAATACTCTTGTAACAGTACCTTTTAGTAATTCCAGAAAGAAGTTTTGTTTCTTTCTAAGTCGGAAGGACACTTAGTCCTCAGCACCCAAAAAAGCAAATTATTTCCAATGTTTCCCAAAAGTTGTACAAACCAGAACTCTGCAGTAATTTTACCTGGCAGCAGTATCTGCAATTATGTCCTTGTCTGAGGAGAAATTCAGAGGTTTTAGATGAAAAAAAAACCCTGCTGAGAATAAAGTAGCAATGCTGAAATCACAGGATGTTTTAGTAGCTGGGAATGCAGCAAAGTGGGATTGTTTTAGATGTAATTTATCTATAGTTTAATGGTTGCTGTCACAATAGTGTTTGAGGATCTCTTGAAGTTTTAACAGCCAGATTCTGTCATTCTTTATTAGGTCTAATAATACATGATTGTGCAAGTGGTCCCTCAGGAGTCCTGTCACTGGAGTTGTCACACTGGTTTGCTGGTCCTTGGGGGGATACTTACAGGCTAAGCTGTCAAAAAATGTGAAAAAAAAAAAATGTAGCAAGTCTCGTCCTCAATTATTTGGCTGTGAAATGCTCTTATAAAGTAGAAGTGTGTTATTTGCCTCACTTTTCCATGGTAGCTGAGAAACAAAGCTGCTGAGAGGTTGAGTTGCAGGAGGTCTGCAGGAATTCCTTGCCAGAATTAAAATCTGAAAACACATCTCCTTGATTTCCTTAATTTTCAAATAGATTATTAATTCCCTTTCACCTGCAGTTTCTCGCTTTTCTGTCCTCAGAACATGAACTTGCTGCAGGCAGATGAGCAAATAAATAAGCAGAAAGTCTCAAAAAAGGCATGGAAATGTGCTGCTTGCTCTTGATGAAAATAGCAAAGATTGTGAGCAATAAAAAAAAAAAAAAGAAGTTGATTTCAAACCCTGATTATTGTAATAAAGAAGCAAATTGGAAAGAAGTTCTGATCGCTTGGGAGATAAGCTCTTAAGATTATGTCTAGGACTAGAGCTGATAAATATCCAGCTTGGTGGAAAAAAAAAGATACCCAAAAGAAGAGTTTCTGAAGCACATCTAAAGCTGGTCTTTTGAAAGATGAAACACTCAGTTACAAATGAAGATTTTTTCTTTCCTCGTGTTCCTCTCTGGGAGCTGCTGCAGATGCTGCTCTGGTCACATCCTGTGTCCATTGAAAGCAGTGACAAAGTCCCCTTTGATGGCAGTGGCTCTGGGTGTAGGCTGTGTGAGGGTGAGCACACTCAGCACAGTTATGAATAATTGCTTCTGTATCAGCCTAGTTTTTGATAAGCCATACATTTGTGCAATGCCCTCCTTTTATAGGCTAAAATTTTCCTGGTTATTTTCCAGTCCAGGACACAACTTTTGTGCACACCAAAATCTGCAGATCCAACTTTCTCCTACCTCAAAATCAACTTTAGTGATTTCTTGGTGGTACAATTCATGCCTAAGAGTGCACGTTGACAATTCTTGGCTGGAAGCTGCATTCTTTCCTGAGACAGAGCCCTCTTGGTCTGGGAGGTTGAAAAGTAGGAGGCTGCAAAGCTACAGAGCCCGTGGGTATTTGGGGTAAAACTGCTTGAACTGGGGCACAGACTAATTTCTAGAGTCTTTGATTGCCTTAATAACTATTAGTCTCCATGTGGCCATGAAAGCTTGAACTAAGCAGCTTTTGTTCAGGTATTTGGAGAGGCTTTTCCTTATATTTTTTTGCAAATTCCATGCGTGGAACCTGAGACTGCAATGGGAAATGAGTTATTTTTCTGAGCAACAAGTTGTTGGTGGAGGGCCTAGTGAAAAACCTCTGCTCTGCTCCTTGGTGGTCAGTATTTTCCTATCTAGTTTGTTACTCAAGGAGGAGAAGGAATTTCCAACAAAGCTTTTCATTATCTGGGTCATTTGGGTTTAGGGGCTGGTGCTCAGAATACTTTGGTGAGACAAATTCACGGCGTCTTGTTCAAAATCTCACTCTTCACTCTTCCATGCAGATTCTGCTCCAGGAGGGATGCAAAGTGTTGATACCAGGAGAAGAACTGACACACAGCTCTTCACGGGGGTCACTGAGGTTTTGAGCATTGAAAGATAAAAAAAGAGCCTGAAAATTCTACATTTAAATTTAAAAAACTTGTTACTGAAGAACAGACAAGCACCTGGAGTGTTCCCTTCAGTCAGTCAGTCATGAAAAACCATTTCTTTGGTATTTGTTATGAAAAGTAAATATTGCAATCCAGAATAACTGAAAAGGGACTTTAATTATGCCAAGCCTCAGTGCTGAGCACACACGAAATTAAAAGTGAAAAGCTGATAGGCAGTTTATCTGTTGAACAAATGGGAACAGCGAAAAGGGACTTCATTAAAAAAATCCCCAGGTCAGCATTTGAGTTTAGAGAGCTAAAGGAGAGGAAATAGCACATCTCATGCAAAACTTTTATCCCAGGAGTTTTTTCTGGGAAGGAGCATTGATGTGGGGACACTCTTGGACAGGGTACAGGGGTATCTGTAACCTCAGCCATCCAAATGCTGCCTGTGGTTCTCTTCACTCAGGCTTCCCTTTCCCCTGGGATTTCCTGTGAACCCACTTAATACCTGAACCACTGACACACTTCCTGAAGGATTACTGAGCATCCCCCCATCCTGCCCTGAAGCTTTAGGAGTGTTTCCATCCCTGGCATGAGTAGGTGGCCCCATCTGCTATCTAGGCAGTAAACAGAATTTGTTAATGACTGCCCCAGCGTGATAGAAATATCAGCAACTCATTAATCCATTATGTGTGAATTGCTTAATGGGGCAGGGAATATTCCTGTGCTCGTGGCTTCTGCAGGCCTTGAAATCCACATTTCATCTGAGCTGCTGCAGGATAATCCCTACCTCCACAACCTATCTACCTACATGTTTGTTTGCTCCCCTGCCTGCATTAGTATGAGTTCTCCCCAAATAATTTGACAAAAATATCTCCATTTTTAAAATATTCTACTGTGTGTAGATAAGGAAGTTGAGGATTTTACATTTCCTTAACTAAGAAATGCTTGATGTGTGGGTCGGTGTCTTGTGAATGTCTCAAGATCACACTTGGCCTGATCCCAACCCCAGAGTGATTAATTATTTTTTTCATTTACTTCAGGGTGTTATAATTCAGAACTATGAAAAAACAAACCAACCCCACCTTGATATCTTGCTAGCACTCAAAACTACTCTTTATGCAAAGGCAGAAGTGCATTACCTCATAGCAGACGTGATTTACGCACTCAGTAACACTCAAACTAGGTCAAAACAAGAGCGTGTAATTAACCAGTGAAACCTGGAGGTTAATGACACCACGTCTGGTTCTGCATGTGGAGTCTTGCGTGGAAAGCCAGTAAAGTGGGACACGCTACAGAACAGCAGCACAAGGGAGTTTTTACCCTCTCCAATAAAATTAGACTGTTTGTGTTACCGTGTTCTTGCCATCTCCCATCTGTCTCCCCGCGCCTCTTGTCTCTCGTATTAAATCCTGAGCTCTCGGAGTGGGTGACAACACAGAGCTTTTGGGAGGGACTTTGACAACCTCTATCGGTCTGCTGTCGGGAAAAGGGATAAGGCAATTTTGCCTAAAAGCTTGCTCTTGTTCAGAAGTGACACCGAGGCAGAGATTAGAAATAAAAAATGGTACTCAGCAAGTAGAAAAGGAAAATTCATGTGTATCGCTGGAGGCAGCCACACAAGCCTGTTAGAGGCTTGGTGTGAAGTGTAATATCTCCAGGATCTCTCCAATTCAAACTAATATTTAATTAATAGCTTTTTGAGGGGAACATGGCACGTTGATTCATCTCCCCTAGATTTTTCCCTTTCTTTTTTTTTCCCCCTAAAGTTTAATTTACCTTTTTGCCTTTGCATTATTAAAGACGGGTAAACCCAGCTCGACGTTCTCACCCAGCAGCGTCTGAGAACACTCTGTTATGCAGCTTGAAACGCTTGAATCTGAGTCAGCTCAGGTGCTTCAGAGCTTGTTAGCTTTAGCTCAGACAGCTTCTGCAGCCCGGTGCCAGCGCCGGCTCGCAGGAGGGATTGTTAATTAGCTGAGATGCAAATACACGCAGAGACTCGGGGCCATCAAAGCAGCTCTGCAGAGAGGCAGAGATTCATCACTTCGCCGTGCTGAGCCAGAAATGACTTCACGGAGCACCGGCGGGACACCTTGTCACCGCTGTCCCAAACCTCCTGCTCCAGGGGTGTGACATGTGGCACAGAGAGGCTGGAGCTGGCTCCAAGCAGGACCAGCTGAGCTCTGCATCGCGCCGAGACCCGAATTGGCCGCGGAACAAGAGCAGCTCCATTTGTATGCACTGCTGATCCTGAACCATTAAATCGTATGGAAACCACGCTGACTCCACACAAAGCTGTCTCGGGGATGGATAAATCCATACAGCTGCCAGTGCTTTAAAAAATAAAGAATTCAAGGCACAGTGCGAAGGGAACTGGGTGAAATGTGGTGGCTCCTGTGAGCTGGGAGGTCAAACTAATTGATACAGTGCTTTGTTCTGCCGTTAAAGTGGTGAATCTGCAGCTGAGGCTCCAGAGCAGAGTGATAATAACAGCAAGAGCAGTGCCAGTAAGGCAAAGCCGAGCAGCTGGCAGAGCCGTGGCTGCAGTGAGCTGGGGAATTCACAGAGGATCTGAGTAGGCAAAAGGGAACTGCTCCCTGCTCTTGAACCTGAGGAAGGAACAGAGAATCCTGGCAACGAATGAAGGCACTGAAAAATTCTGGTCAGCAGGTCAAGGGAGGTGATCTGCCCCTCTACTCTGTCCTCCTGAGACCCCACCTGGGAGTGCCCTGTCCAGCTCTGCAGTCCTCAGCACATGACAGACATGGATCTGTTGAAGCTGGTCCAGAGAAGGCCATGGAGATGCTCCAAGGGCTGGAACCCCTCTTCTCTGGAGCCAGCCTGGGAGAGCTGGGGTGTTCACCTGGAGAAGAAAAAGCTCTGGGGTGACCTCAGAGCCCCTTTCAGTGCCTAAAGGGGCTCCAGGAGAGTTGGAGAGGGAATTTGGAGAAAGGCCTGGAGTCACAGCAATAGGGGGAATGGCTTCAAACTGAGAGAGGGCAGGGCTAGGTGGGATATTGGGATGAAATCCTTCCCTGTGAGGGTGGTGAGACACTGGCACAGGTTCCCAGAGAAGCTGTGGCCGCCCCTGGAAGTGTCCAAGACCAGGTTGGACGGGGCTTGGAGCAACCTGGGCTCGTGGAAGGTGTCTCTGCCCATGGCAGGGGGGGTTAGAACATGATGATCTTTCATGTCCCTTCCTTCCCAAATAATTCTGTGATTCTGTGATCTTGTGAAATTGTGGCTGGTGGGTACAGGCAGGATGGGTTCCTGCCGGGAGTTCCGGCAAAGGAGTGGGCGGTTTCTATCGGAGGAATGAAGGATTGCCAGAAGCCCTCGGCTGGCACAGTGCCTTTAGAGAACAGCAGTAATAAAACACTCAGTGCCTCCTGGTAGCAGTGCTGGTAATACCCATCCAGATGAATATTGATGTTGATATAAATAAAGCTCTATGCAATTACAATCAGCTAAGGTTAGGGTGATATTTTTCCAGATTGAACAATTAAGTGCAGCGTGTGCACTTACGGATAGAGCAGGTTGGGAGAAGGGAAGGATTGATATTGTCTTCTGAAACATTCAACACTGGCCACTGGCAGAGACAGGAAACTGTATTGATCTGGTTGGGAATGACAATTTCTCTTTCCTGCAGCAGCAAAATATCTGTGCTGGGAGTTCAGTGTCTCACTTAATTTGATACTAAAAGATATCTTGGTGGACAGAGATATATAAAACTCTGGCATGATGTAGTGAAAATCTGATTTATGCCTCTGCATAGGAAGAGTTTGCCTTATGATGAGAGAGGAGCATAAAGTAAAACTTGAATTTAAACCTGTCAATAAAATGTGAATCAGGAAGCAGCCAACCTCCATCCTGCTTCCTTCCAGTGCAAGCCAAAACTTCCCTTCCAGTGGGAGAAATTAGGATTGGCCATGTGAGAAACCACTCAGAGATTTCAAAAATTATGGAATAACTTCTGTTGGAAGAGACATTTAAAAGATCATCTTGTTGCAGGCATCATGTAGGTGAGGTATCCTGTACCAGCACTTGGAAATCCTGATCAAATCATGTGTTCTTGTCAGTCAAAGCCAGATAAATGTTGCTTTTCTGATGGAGGATTATGGATCAGCTGGGAAATCATTTCTGTTACATTCTGCACCTCCCTATTAGATTTAGCCCTGGTGCTCGAATCTGCCAAATGTTTGTCCAGGGGATCTGCCTGGCCTTTGGGAGAGTAATAATGAATAACTAAGCCCTTTACCATCACAATAATAATGAAGTTTTAATGGCAAATTAAAGAACAGAATGAGGGAAAATCCAGCCATGAAGCTGTTGCTGCCAGTTGGTATCTAACTAGATACAGTCAGACATGGAAGTGTTAATGGATGTGGGTAAATGAAGGAGTGATAAAATCACACCATGTCTGTAAACATAAATCAGGATCAATACAAGAATGGCTGCACAGATTCAGATTCTGAGGCAAAAAACAGCCGTAAACCTACATATAGGTTTGTGTATGAACCCCATGGAACTGGGGCTGTTTAGCCCAGAATAAAGGAGGCTCTGAAGGGACTTTGGATCTCAACAGTTCCCTGATGGGAAGGTGCAGCCAGCTGGGGGTTGGTCACTTCTCCCAGGGAACAGTGACAGAACAAGAGGAAATGGCCTCAAGTTGCACCAGGGGAAGTTTAGATTGGATATTAGGGAAGATTTCTTCATGGAAAGGGTGGTCAGGCATTGAACATGAACAGGTTGCCCAGGGAAGTGCAGGAGTCACCATTCCTGGAAGGATTTAACAGATGTGTAGGTGTAGCATTTAAAGACATGGTATAGTGGTGGCCTTGGCAGTGTTAATGGTTAATTTTGATTTTAGAAGACCTTAGCAACCTGAAAAATTCTATGATTCCATTCTATGACTCTTTATGCCTAGGCTTTTAGATCCTGGCTACACTAGAAAATGTTTCTTCCACATTCTGTAAAGTGCTGGCCACTTCAGTGCTACTGACCAAGGTTTGCAGAGCTGACCAAACTGAAAGCCACAGAATAGGAAAAGGTTTTGAGTATAATTTCTGACCCAAAAACTGGATGCCCCTGGGTCTAGTTGGAACATATGAACCAAGGAAAATAACTGGAAAACTTCCTTAAAGGGTATTTAATCACATCCCCATGGCCACATTTTCTCCTGCATCCCTGCTGGCACTGACAAGTAAGGTGTGGCTGAAACAAATTCTCCCGGTGCTATAAATGGGATTAATGTGTCCTTTAATTCTGAGGTGAAAACAATTAATTTCTTGAAGTAAAACTGTGTCTCTGCCTTAATTTTCTTCCTATTTTCCTGCCAAAGCACCACATCAATAATTTTCCTTCTCTAAAGTCAACCTCAGCCACTGACTTGTCTCAAACAATTGTGGGATGAACCTGCTGTCAGAACCACCTTCTGCTGCTTGGCCTGACTGAGCTGCCACTCACCTCTGGCAGGAAATCACTCACACCCTCCCTACACCTTTTATTTGCTGTTCTACTTACAGGGAAATGAAGGGGAAAACCATAAAAACAACGAGCATGTAAACAACTCTGCTGGGGGAGCAAACAGCTCTGAGGAAGAGCCGTGAAAAATCACACAGAGCAGAGAAAAAAGTCTCCGGAGATAAATGGGACTATTTAGGGCAGCCAGACAGTAATTGCAGCATTTGCAGAAGTCAGCATGAATATGCCACATTATTCCCAGCAAACATCATGTTTGAGGGACACAGCTCATATTCTGTTCCTGAGGCTGATGATTTTCTTTTTGGTTTGTTCTCTCCCTAATGGAGCAGACTTTTTTGAATAATTTTCCCAGTGCTTTGGGTCTCTCCCTTGCAGTTTCATGGGCTGTTACCAGCCCTGGTGGTATGTGGTGTGTGAAAACTGAGACGAGTTAATTTGGATTAGATGTAACTGGAATGCTGTAGGGCCACGGTTGGATGAGCTTTGTCCTAGAAGGGAGGCTTCTGGGAGAAACAATATCTGTGAGCAGAGGCATCATCTGCTGAGAGCAGTGAAATGTGGGCTCTTTGGAGGAAAACTAAGAAAACAACACTGAAACCACTTGCAAGCCTGAGCCTGCCTCCCTGACTTCTGGGATTTGTGTGAATGTGAGCACATTGTTATTTCCTACATCCTTCCCTGCTTAATACCCACCAGACATTTGTTCTGCAGGCTGCAAGGGATGTGTGGGCATTGCTCAGGGAGCAGCTCCCTGGATCAGGCTCCAATGTGGGAGCAAGATGGGAAAGTTTCTGTGAGGGTGGGGAGGCCCTGGCACAGATTGTCCATGGAAGCTGTGGCTGCTCCATCCCTGGAAGTGCCCAAGGCCAGGCTGGACAGGGCTTGGAGCAGCCTGGGATGGTGGAAGGTGTCCCTGCCATGGCACAATTTCTGTGGGATCTGGATATATCAACTCCAGATGCTCATCCCCCAAGCCAAACCCCAAAGGACCATAAATCCAACTTAAAGCCTGTAAGATTTTTAAAGCAAAGACAGCTGGGGTCTGCTTTTTAAAAAGACAGCTGATAAGGTTTTAAAAAAATGCTTTTAGGGATTCATATTTTTGCTCTACTCTCCCATTATATCTACAAAGTACCTTTGCTCTGAAAAGCAAGCTGGGATTTTCCTCAGTTTCCCATTATCCCAAAGTTTGACCTTTCAAACCTCATATTTTAACATTGTAGTAAAACACTTCCCTGGAAGTGTTCAAGAAATGGGTGGATGTGGCACTTGGGGACATGGTTTGGTGGTGAACATGGCAGTGCTGGGTTTAATGGTTGGGCTTGATAATCTTAGAGATCTTTTGCAATCAAAATGATTCCTTGAATCCATGAGACATCTCAAAGGTTGCATCCCTCTGGGCAGGGACATGAAGCAGGGAGGGAGCAGCAGCACCACTGTTATTCTCTCTTTGGATGAGCAGGGTGTGCTACACCAGTGGTGTCACTCACTGCAGGTGCCACAGTTCCTCCTCCTGTGTTAATCCTGTCCCCAGGATTCATTTAAACACCATTTTAGAGGGGCTGTGAGCTCTGGTGCTCCTGGCTGCTGCTGCCACACCTCAATTCCCCCTCTAATTATCCCTGGCCAGTTTTGATAAGCATTTTTTAAATTTGCGGCTCTCCATTGCTGTGTATTCAGCATGAAGATGCTCCAGCAGGGTGTGTTTGTGTGGTGGATGATGTTGTTACTCTTCAATCACTAATTCTAAAACTCCCCAGGAGGAAAAAAGCTTCTTTGAACATTATAAAACTGCATATTTGCCTACTGCTAATTAGTCAAACATAACCTGCAGTCTGAATCTTCTTGGAGACTGGGGAGAATAAAAATGCCCTGAGAGCAGGCGGGGAAGGGTTAACAAAAGAAACTCGGGCTGTGAAATTGAAATATTCCTTCTGGCTCAGAGGAAGCAAGAGCACTCATCAAGCACAGAGGCTCTTTATCTGGTGTCTGACAGTGCCACAGGGGACAGCGAGATGCTGCAAAGCAAGGTCGTTCCTGCCTCTTTGAAGTGATGCATTCCTGCATGCTGGCACCGAGGGAAAAGCTGGACCTCCAGCTCAGCCAGACTGATCAGTGACACAGGTCAGGCAAAAAAACCCCAACAAAGCTGGAAAAGGCAGAAGGATCAGCACCCAAACCCTCAGATACTGAGAGCTAAAAGGGATGAGGAAGTTCTCCCATCTGATCTCATTTGGGATTGGATTTTTCTCCAAGTATTTCTCCATATAATCTGTAACTTGTCATGTAACAGGGGGAAGTAAAAGTCAGCAACCTGTGGCTGGCAGGTACATTGAAATTCTCCCTT
This sequence comes from Argya squamiceps, assembly GCA_037834095.1. Classification (NCBI taxonomy): domain Eukaryota; kingdom Metazoa; phylum Chordata; class Aves; order Passeriformes; family Leiothrichidae; genus Argya; species Argya squamiceps. Next base: position 2,828,389 of record JBBMKD010000102.1, read on the forward strand.
TTTGAGTTGGGAATCAGAGGAGAAAATGAGACAGTTTTTAGGATCAAACCTCAAAAAGAATTGAGCACACATCCACCCCAAGGACTACATGGACACCTACAAACCAGTGAAGATGGTCACACTGGTATGGACGCTTGCCTGTGGCTGTACTGTGCAGTTGTTGGCATCACTTTGGGATGTCGTTGGCATCTGCTGATTGACTCAGGCTTGGTCTGAGAGAGCCATGGACTAGCAGAAGGAAGGAGCCAGCCTGCCCTGGGGGAAAAACAGGAGCTCAGTTCAGCTGCATCAACAGGAGCCCTGCTCTCAGGTCAGAGGATGAACCCTGACCTTTATTTACAGGTAGAGAAACAGTCAATTAGCTTATTTATGGGGCAGAAAAATGCCTGAGCTTTTAACCTATGTCCTGTCAATGCTTTCAGCTGCCACAGCAACTCCTGAGGAGGAGGAGGAGGAGCAGCAATGATGGCAGAACTGTAACATTTATTCTGAGTGACTTGTTAGTTCCCAAGAAACACCAAAACCCTCCAGCATGAAGCAACTGACAATTTTTAAAGCCTGAAGATGCTGTGAATTACAGGGGGAAAGGGAACAGAGAGAGGGAGGCTCTGTTTTAAAGCTGCAAACAGCTCCCTCACAGTCCCAGTCAGCTGGAGAAGCTCCTGGCCTGTGTCTACTCTTAAATGTTAATGCAGCATGACAAGAGGATGTACAGGGAGAGAGGAGACTTCACTGGGGCCTTGCATGCACCACTGAGCTCTACAGCCTCCTCTCTTCCCTGGAATTGTGGCTGCCTGTGCTGAGGGGAGCTCTGACAAGGTTCAGCCATGGCCTTGGGTCCTTCTGCTGTGTGTGGGAGGACCTGTCTGGGGTCTTTTTCCTGTATTTCCTGTGCTGCACTGAAGCTCATCCCCTTGCCTGAGGTTTCTCTGTGCCCTGCCTTGTGCCTTGCTGATCCTGACCTGCTCCTGGCTCCCTGGACCTGCCTCGATGCTTTGGATTTGTCTGGCATCTGCTGAACTTTTGGCCACTCTCACTGGGCCTGCTGTGCCCTCCTTGCCCAGGCCGGGAGGTTCTCATGGGTTATCACCAGGATTTCCATTCCCCTCCAGGTCACTGCAGCTCCTGAGTGCTCCAACTCTGCCCTGCCCCATCCTGCCCTCTCAGGATTAGGCCTCTGCCTTGGACACAGGGTTCTCCTCCTCATTCTCAGCCACAGTCTCACAAAAATGAAGTGACTGCCAACATCTTTCATAGACTCACAGAGTGGCCTGGGCTGGAAGGGATCATCCAATTCCACCCCCCTGCCATGGGCAGGGACACCTTCCACTATCCCAGGTTGCTCCAAGCCCCATCCAGCCTGGCTTTGGACACTCCCAGGGGTCCAGGGCAGGCACAGCTGCTCTGGGCACCCTGTGCCAGGCCCCCAACACCCTCAGAGCCAAGAATTCCTTCCCAATGTCCCATCTCACCCTGCCCTCTGGCAGTGGGAAGTCCCCTTGTCCTGTCACTCCAGGCTCTTGTCCCAAGTCCCTCTCCAGCTCTCCTGGAGCCCCTTTAGCTGCTGGAATTGCTCTAAGGTCTCCCTGGAGCCTTCTGTTCTCCAAGTCTCTCAGCCTGGCAGAAGTGCTCCAGCCCTCAGAACATCTTTGTGGCCCTGGGGACAGAAGCCCTGCCATGTCACTGCCCTGCTGGCTGCCTTGCTGGTGTCATCCCAGCACAGGCAGAGCCTCTTGGGTGCATCTACACAGCTTTGCACCCCAAACTGGTGGCCCTTGGACACCTTGAGGCAAATCTGGCCTCTGAGGGACAATATCTGTGCACCAAGCATTGCACACCTGCTTCTCCAAAGCCAGACCTTTGTAAGGCGTGGGGACAAACAGTGAGGGGAGAGGAGGTGGCTGTCACAGCCCTGAGTGCACCAACAGGTTCTGCAGCCTCTCCCCTGCCCCTCCCAGGGCTGTAGCTGCAGGTGCTCAGGGTCAGCCCTGGTGCAGGGCAGCTGTAAGGTTGGATCAGGCTGCTGTGGAAACATGGAAACATGAGAATTCCTGCTTGGAGTTTTTGCCCCTGAACCTGCAACCTTGGCCTTGAGAGCTCTGTTTTCCCCCTGGTCCTTGCCTGAGCTGGGGCTGAACTCCCCTGCCTTGCCAAGCAGTTCTTCCTGGCAGAGGGAAGTAGGAAGTAATAAAATAAAATCAAAGCTTATTCCCATTCTGCCCACTTAAATATTATAATGGTGGGATTCTTTGCCACCATTCAATCTTTAATTGATTATTAATTCCCTTTCCAGAGGCATTGTACCCTCTAGTCCCCCTTTCACATGGGCTGCAAACGGACACAGAATGAAACCTCGGTGATGGAGCCACATTTAGCAGGCAACAAGCACATCTGCCTTATTGCTTATGCCGTTCAGGCTTTTAAAAGTCAAAGTACTCGGGGCTCCCCGCTGATAAAAATATTCCGAGCTGCTGCTTGACTCCAGGGTGAACGTAACGTGAAACCTCCTGAAAGCTTAAAACGCTCTCACCTCCTCCTGAACTGCTCCTTTGGTTGCACCGCCTGCCCCGGGGCTGCGAGCACGGAGCTGACAGAGCTCACAGGGAGGAGTGGGTGCATCTCCTCCTTTTCCTGGCTCTGATCTGTCTCACAGCTGCCCTCACCAAAACTGTCGTGGCAGAGCGGGACAGGGATGAGCAGCAGGGTGTCAGAAGACTTCAAGCCTGTTGTGTCAGTTTTACCTCCTGTAAAACCTGGGCAGAAAGTGAAAAGATGCTCAGAGCTGCCTGGAGGATCCGGCTGTTTTCTTTGTCCTTGAAATGGGAACTGGAGAGTGGAAGAGGAAGCCCAGAGGCTCTGGGTTTGCTCATGGGAAAATGGAAATTATCTGTATGTAAGTCGTGATAACATGGCAAAGACATGAGAACTCAGGGTAAATTCATCATTAAAAAAAACCCAACCAACCAACCAAACATACAAAAAAAAAAAAAATCAAAAACAAAAAACCCAAACAAAAAACCCCCAAAACAACACAACAACAAACCAACAAAAAAACCCCACCAAAACCAAAAAAAAACCAAACAAAAAAACCAACCAAAAAAAAAAACCACCAAAAAAACCCCCAAAAAACAACCAACCAACCAAAAAAGAGCCCCAAACAACAAACACAGAAAAGGAGGTCAGTGTGGATTTGCATATTTCAATATTAATACAGGGGGAAGAAGAGATGTTTCTTCATGCTGTGAGCAGCTGAACCTTAGAACTCCCTGCCAGAGGTTTTGGATGGAGAAAGCTTTCCTGGCTTAAAAAGGAAATTAAGACAGAACTTTAGAGAGACCTGCTGAGGATTACCAAGTAGAAAAACCACATACGGTTCACAGAATTCTCTGGGATAAAAGCAGTTGGAAGCTCTAGTTCATGTGGGAAACATCATTTATTCTTTCTTTGACATGTGCTTCTAGATACTTTTGAAAACTACTTGCACATTCCATCTGAATTAGTATCCCTGTCCCTTTGCCCTTGTGATAGTATTTACATATCACCAAGAAACTCTTAACATGAGTAGGAAAAAGCAGAATAATTATTCAACAATTCTTCCCATATTAAGTTTAAAACAAGCCCTATATACTGAGCACATTTAAAGAAGCCAAAATTATATTTCTTAAAGGCATGGACGCATTCAGCTCAGGGAGAGCAGTCAGACAAATAAACCTCCCATGTGCTCATCAAATGCTCACAAGATTGAGGATTTGGATTACAAATTATGACATGTTCTTCTGCAATAATGTACAGCAAATAGAAGGATTTACCTCCTGCTACAGTACTAAATAAGTTGTTCTAGAGGTTAACAAATCTGCTTCCCAAATTCTTAGGAAATGGAAATTTAAGGCTTTATTTCCTAAGTTACTCTGTCACGGATGTTTTGGGAAGAAATGAGATGTGATTTGGAGACTGACATTATTACTGTGTGAATGTAGAGCTCAGCCAGGGTCTTACACTGATGTATTGGTGACACAAAATGTTTAATGACATCTCTCGTGACATCCTGTCACCTTTCTGACAGTGTGGGACAGAAATGTGGCTGCTACAGAAGGTCCTGAGCTACCTGGTCTTGCCAGCCACTGTCAGAGGAGTGTCATGACCCACTGCTGTGGGTAAGACATCAAATCTCCACCCAGAAAGTGACTGATATCTCCTCTGGCACCTTTCACTCAGGCTCTGGTTCCTGGACAGGTGTAAAATTGAGTGTGCTGAGGTTTCAATCTTACACTCCTGCCCCACTTTGCAACTTTTTGGATTCCCTGTTTGCATATCCAAGGTGACAGAATCCCAGAATGGTTTGGGTTGGAAGGGACACTAAAGCTCATCCCATTTCACCCCCTGCCATGGCAGGGACACCTTCCAGGGTGCTCCAAGCCCTGTCCAGCCTGGCCTTGGACACTTCCAGGGATCCAGGGGCAGCCACAGCTTCTCTGGGCACCCTGTGCCAGGGCCTCACCACCCTCACAGGGAAGAATTTCTTCCCAATATCCCATCTAAACCTTCAGACACACAGCAGTGGTTTAACTCCACTACTCAGACACACACAAAGTGCATCCACATATCATAAATAAGCATTTGTGAAAGGCACAAAGGCTGTCAGAGCTTTGTCAGACCAGGATGTACCTTTCCTGTCAGGCAGAGAGCTGTGTGCTATGAGTTGAGTAATTCACAATTATTTACCTTGGAACCAGCCCTGTGGCCTTTTAAACCCAGGGTTCACGTCCAGCCCTTCTGCTCACTCAGGAAATAGTGGTGAAGACATTTGAGCTCTAACAAGCCATTATGTCTATTTTAACACAACCACCAAATGCCAACTTGTATTCATCCAGAGAGCTGTCAAGGGTTTTGCATGTCAGTGTGTTCTCTCTTAGTTGAATTTAAAATTTTAGGGAAAGCTACAGCATTTGCCATGCTCTGTTCTTTCCCAGTCATGGCTAGGATCATTTAATCCCAAGAAAACCCCAAAGGCAAGCAATCTAATAAAGCAGTCTTTTGTTCTGAGGCTGGCAGGATAATTCAAACAGGAGGTCAGTCAAAAAAATCCCATTCTCCTGAGTGCTGTGGGGAGCTGAGTAGATGAGTGCCCTGCCTCTTTCTAACCCCCATGCCAGGGCAAGAAGAAGTGAATTTGCATGTGATACATGTGATACAGCTTTAAAAACCCATTCAGTGAAATAACTGCAAGGTATTTTCACAGCAAGGCCCTGCTCACGTTGGCTGGCACTTCCCCACCTCCCTGGGGATTTAGGGAATAATGCCTGAGTTTGTGTGATCCCCTTGGCTGGGCTGCCTGACCCTGCCTGTGCCATTTCCAAAGTGTGCTGACCCCACTCCACAGCATCCTGAGGAAGGAAACCTTCAAATATATTCAAACAATGCTGCCATTTCAGAATGTGCCCTGGGTTTGGTTCTTTTGTGGGTTTTTTTGTGGATTTTTTGTTTGTTTGAAGTGTTTAACACAGAAAGATTCTCCCAACGCTCCAGTATTCAGTGATGCAGGGTTATTTTTATGCCTTTTGCCCCAAATACTCAGTCCATGCTTTTCTCCACAGTTTTTTTCTTTGACATAAGGATTTTCTGCTTAAAAATGGAAGCAAAGATTGGCTTCAAATTCCCTGGCAAAGCTTCTCATATGGGATACAGATTGTGTCAGCTTATCTGGCTCAAGCCTGTCTGCGTGTAAACTTGTTTTCTTTGGAACTTCAGTGGTGCTCTGTGCCTCATTGTTCACATTTCTTACAGCTGGGGTTGTGGCAGGAGAAAAATCAGCTTTTTGTTTCTCTCCTGTGCCACTGGGTAGATCATTGCTGATGTGTAGATGGAAATATTTTTTTTTCCTTATAAAAGTTTGGACTCAGCAATCAAACTGGAAGTGTTCAAAGCCAGGTTGGACAGGGCTTGGAGCAAGCTGGGATAGTGGAAGGTGTCCAAAGCAGGAATGCTCAGCAGGGATGGTCAGATTGTGAAGCAAGGCAGACCTGCAGCAGTGGGATGTGCTCATGGGCAGTGGAAGCTGTCAGAGAACAGCAGAACACCAGTGGTTATTCCCTGCACGTGGTGCTGAGCAGGGCTGCTATTGCTTAGAGACAGCAACAACTCAGATAACATCTCCACGTGAAGATTTTTGAGTTCAGAGCTCTCCCTTGTTCAGGAATGATTTATTATTTACTCTTTTTATTCTGCTGTTTTTCTGATGAATGCCCTGTGAGAGCAGTTTGTGTTGTGTTACTGCTGCAACACCTGCAATGCGAAACACGGAACGAGATCACAGGATGGTCTGGGTTTGGGAAGATTATTAAAGCTCATCCAGTCCCACCACCTGCCACAGGTAGGGACACCTTCCACTGTCCCAGGTTGCTCCAAGCCTCGTCCAACCTGGCCTTGGACACTTCCAGGGATCCAGGGGCTGCCACAGCTTCTCTGGGAAACCTTTTCCAGGGCCTCCCCAGCCTCACAGGGAAGAATTTCTTCCAAATATATAACCTAAGTCTTTCCTCTTTTAGTTCCAAATCATTCTCCCTTGTCCTGTCACTAGCTGACCATGTAAGAAGTTACTCTCATGCTTTTTTATAAGCCCCTTTTAAGTTCTGAAAGGCCTCAGTGAGGTCTCCCCTGAGCTGCCTCTTCTCCAGGCTGAACAATTCTATTAACATGAACAACCACGAGGCACAGGTGTCATGTCAGGTTAGAGCCTCCTGACTTGTTCCTATGCCCAGCACCCCCAAAAGGAAAGAAGATGGGAATCTCTTTGTATCCCAGTTATCTGCTGCAGCAGCTCCTAATTAAAAAGAAAAATCCATCTGTCACCTGGGATGTACAGTGGTACTAAGTTTGTCTTGAAGCACCAGCACAAGAACTGACAGAGTTTGGTTTGATTTCAACTACAAGTGCCAGGAGAGCTGGGTGAGCCAGCTGTGCTGTCTGAGCTGTATCACTGGATAAACCTCACTCCTTCCTTGGCTGCTGCTGGTGCTCCAGCACAGCTCCCACTGCTCAGCTGGACCAGTGCTTCCACCCAAAGGCCCCCAGACCCCATCCCCATCCCTGCACCCCATCCCCATCCTCCTGCCCGTCTGCATCCCTACACCATCTTCACTCTCACATCCCAATCCTTGTTTATCCCCATCCTCATCCCCCACCCTGCAGCCATCCCTATCCCCATCCCCATCTCCAGCCTCATCCCCATCCCTACACCCTGTCCCCATCCTCATCCTCATTCCTGACAGGGAAGACGTGTGCTGATGTCTTTACAAACAATTCCATGGGTGAAAGGATGGTGTTAACAGCTTTGAAATGAGACTTAATGTGTCTCTACCAACTTTGGGCAGCAGGTTTGTTACCGAGCCCAGTCTGACTCCTGAAAAAGCCAAATGGGGCTACATAAGCATGAACTTCTGAACTTTGGGGTGAAATGACACATTCAGGGGGGAGATGTGGTGGGTAGTTGGGGGCGGCTGCACCTTCCTGGTACCTCGGCCAGCGTGGGAAGGAAGAGGGCAACGAGCGGAGTTTGGGATAAAAGGAGTCTGAGCCCTCCAAAACTTGGAGAGAGAGAAAACCCCGCGGGCATCTGCCCCAGTGGCCTCTGTCCCTCTATCGAATAAAGCTGTTGGACTCCTCTGTCTCCTTTATGGACACTGGCTTTTCCTAGCGGGATTTTCCGTGCAATCCCCACACGCCACCGTTCCCAGTCCCCGTTCCCGGTCCCGCTCCCGGTCCCGTTCTCAGCCCCGCTCCCGGCCCCGTTTCCAGCCCAGGCCCGTTCCCAGTCCCATTCTCAGTCCCGTGCCCAGCCCAGCCTCGTTCCCAGTTCCCTTCCCGGTGCCCGGTCCCAGTCCCAACTCCCGGCCCGGTTCTCGGCCCC
>JBBMKD010000102.1:2848438-2859281 GCA_037834095.1 Argya squamiceps
TGTCATGTACTGGTTGGTCAGTGTAAATTGGAATATTCAACACAAAAGGAGATATAATGTATTGTAACAAGGACCTCGCTCTCTGACTCTGACTTTCTCTCTGACTCTCCTCCTCTCTGGCTCTCTAGCCCTCTCATAGCTCTCTTCCCCCTGCTCTCTGACCCCTGCCACTTCTCTCAGACTCTTGCCCCATCCTCTCTCACCTCTCTTACCTCTTACCCTCTTGTCCTCTCTCTCCTTCACTCTTTGGGACTTCCATTCAGCCGAGGCTGGTGGCTGAAGGCAAGGCCCTTCTTACCCACGACCCTTGCAATAAAACCACGTGTTCTAGAATGTCTCAGGTCTGCAGAGTTCCCTCTCCCTGCCGTCCACAGATGCTCTTACACTGGTGTCTCCCTCCAGTGAAATGGCCACAGGCCTCTGCCAGAAAATCATTTATGGGCAGAGGTTTCAATTTTTTCACTGTGTGAGGGTGTTTGCAGTTGTTCTGTGCATGTTCAGACCTGCTGGTGCATCACCCACAGCTCCCAGAAGGTTTCTGTGCAGTGCACAACTTCTCTGCTTGAAGAGCCAAATCAATGTGAAGCCTAATTAGTGTTTATTTGTGCTTGTGCAGAGTTGTGCTGTCTTGGACTGAGTGTTTGTACTCTTCTTTTCCCTTTTTTAATGTAATAGGCTATTCCAGTATGAAATTCTCTTCATAAAAATATGACTGACTTCACCCAAGGGAGTGAAATCATTTTTCCTTAGCAGGACCCATCTCACTTCTCTGTGCAATTTCAGCTTGGGAGTCAAACCTCAGAATTTAACAGCAGAAATAAATCTCTGCAGCAAACCATTTCAAGGGCAGTTTGCACAGAACCTGACCCCTGAGCAACTGGATGTTTTAATCTTCCCTGCATCTGTGACAGCAATTCTTTTTATCCTCCTGGACTAAAAAAATGTAACTTTTACATAATATTTCATGCTGCAGAAGCAACATTGTTCTTCCCTAGAGACTGGGAACTCTTGGCAGGTGTAAATTGCAGGATCCTGCTCAATGAATGACACTTGTGCTTGATAATTATAATTTGTTTGAGAGACATTTGATGCCTCTGAAGTAAACCTTAGGGTTTGAGGAAGAGAAACAGTCTTTATTAGGAAATATCTGTGGGAGAGTTACACATATATATAGCTGCAACATTATTTAATTAATCAAAAGCAGGAAGTAGGAATAGCAGGGAAAAATAGAAGGAAATTGAATTCTGGGGTCAGTGAAGGAATAAAGATGCTGCTACAAGTTCTTTTTAAATGTCACTGTGTGACAAAAGAAAAGAAAAAAGAAAAGAGAAAAGAAAAGCCAAATTGCCTTTGAGTGACAGAGTTCCTCACACCATTCTGTCTGCAATATCCAGTAATGCTCCCTAAAGTGACACACATCAAATTGAGTTGATCCAGTTCCTTTTGTAGTTGCTTTGGAGCTGAAATTCTGGATGTGTGAGTGCATGCCAGACAAATTAATTACACAGACAGGGATGGAAAGTGCTTTACATCCCTATATTAATTTGGCACCAGAGTTTTTTTACATCCATCTATCAACATCTGGGTGGAAGGAGAAGGGCAGGAGTGTTTTCCTCTCTGAAACCATGTGCTGCTGGCTGTTGTGGTGTTTCATCTTTCACTCAAAGAGAAGCCAGAGGTGCAGTTTGTCTGTAACAGAATCTGGATAAACCTGGACACAGGGAGAAGATCCTGATGGTTTTCTTGAGAATTCATTCATTCTCTCCTGTGTCTTGGGGACATTGGTGCAGGAGAACATCTGGATTTGGTATCTGAGCTGCAAATTGTCATTTTTTATTAACCTGACAGTGTCCTGCTGGTGGTGATCCAAGGGCAGGGATGAAATGTAGGTGAGGATCAAGGTGTGGGATCTGTTGTTGAACAAGGGAGGCAAAACTGGAGGTGGGCTCTTGGACAAGCCTGGATTACAGGCAGCAGATTCCAAAGCTAAACACACATTGATGATAATTACTCTGACCTTAATTAGGGGTATGTCAATGAGATTATCCTGCAGAATTGCTGTTCAGCAGTGTGGGTGTGAAGCAGTAGTAGCAGAGAAGGTGAGGAAGGCAGGCAGAGAATTCACTCCCTGTGAAATGTGGGCAGCCTGAGCCCTCAAACTGCCCTGGGTAGAAACACTTAATTACTGCTTAGGGAGGAGATGAATTGCTGCCTTGCTGTGATGGGTGGCTCAAATCCAAGCCCTTCCCCAGACCTTTGGGTGGTGAAAGCCTCTGGCTTTTCTGCTGACCTGTGAGGAGTGCTGAGCATCCTCATGTGCTGGAATAAACAAAAAAATTATCTCTGTGCACCATAGTAGAAGGCATTGATGCCAAATAGGTCAAGAAAAAAGTCTGTTGCTGACCTATTTAAAAACACTCCAGAGCTCTTGATGATTTCTGGATGTGTGAAGAGCTGAATACTGCAATACAACAACAACAACAAAGGGGGTTTCTGTTCATGATCAGTCTTCCCTGGAGCAAGTATGAAAGGTTTTGAAAGTGTTTATAACTCACACAAGGTAATTCTGGTGTTTTCTATGAAAAGATTGAAAGTAATAATGCAAACTTTCACTGATGTCTGGTTTTCATTTCATTTCTCAGCCCCAACTTACAGGATGCAGCCTGTGACCCCCCTGGGGATTCTGTCACTTGTTCTGAACATCATGTGTGGAGCTCTGAACCTCATCCGAGGAGTTCACCTGGCTGAATATTCCTTCCAGGTAACCCTGGTTCCCCCCACACCTGAGCAGGAGTGAAAGGCAGAGAGTTTTTGGGTTCAAAGGTGGCAGTTCTGCCCCTTAGCTGAGCACACATCTTTCCACAAGGAATGTTTTATTTCTCCAGGGAAAGCACAGCTGGTTGCTCACCTGCTGCACCTTGTGTATTTTGCTGTACATCACAACATTCTGCATTTTTTTCTGTTCTAGAGAAGTTTAACTTTTGAGAAACATTTTATTCTTACCAGGCTGCTGGAGTTTTTTTTTCTCCATTCCTGTATTTTATTTTAGACCCTTTTCTGTAATTTTTTTTAAAAATAAACATGAGACTGTAAACAACTTTAAAAAAAGGTGGGAAAAAAAAAGTGTCCTGATTGTATCCTGACAGTTTTATTTAGCAGGAACTGTCACATAAGCCTCAGTTCTTGGTGTCTTACCCAATGATATTGATCTTGGTGTTTAATACTGTCACAGTCAATCAACATAAACTGGGATAAGAGGTTCTTGACTATATTTATAATGCTCTCAAATATCAAGCAGCACTTGCTAAAAGCTGTGCCTGACGTCGTTGTCACTTCTTTTAATCCCAACAGGAGGACCATGAAGGAATTGGAAATGTGATAGCTTTTTTTCTACCTTTTCTAGCCTGTGTTTTTCAGGTATGTTAAATACAAATAAAGTCTTTTTTATGATTATTTTGCTGTTATAATTCACAAGACAGAGCCATTTTCAGCTAAGCAGAAGTTTTTAATATCCTACCTAGGTGATTCCACTGATTTATTCCAGTGAAGTGACACAAAAGCAGTTCAAGGCACATTTTGACCCTTGGAAAATTGCATTTGCAGGATTTTTCAGTGCTCCCATGTTTTGACAAGTCAGAGGGGGCTGAGTGTGATGGATAAATGCCATCCCAAAAATGGTTTCTTCCCAGAGGGAGGGACACCACATCTTCCTGTCAGTGTCAGAGTCAGTGATGGGCTTTTGGAGCACGACTCCTTGAAGGCTGAGCAAATATTGCCCAGCAACATCACTGAAAATTGTGTCATTTACATTAAAAAATACATTGAATCCTGGTGGTTCCTTAGATTCTTTCCCATAATGGGGTTATTTTCCCTGACCTTACACAGAAGAGTTTGAATGAGGAAAAGACATGTTCCAAATTGGCTTTTCATGAAAGGCTCTTTGAATTTCTTTAACTTGAGGGCAATATATGCTGGAAAATCTTCAGCTTTTAGCCTGGCATTGCAGAAAGGTGCTGCAATTTTGTTTGTAGGAGTCACTGCTGCCTACAGTGTATTCATTGCCCTTGTTGCAAATCCCAGGGTTTGGAGATCACTATCTGCAGACTTTATTTATGAAGTATTTATGGGACTGTTCATTGAATTATGATAAAATCCAGTGTCTTTCAGCCTTCTTACACCTTTGCTCATGGCAGAGCTTTGAGGTGAAAAGATTAATTTTGGTCTAATAGATTAATTTTGGTCTAATAGATTAAATTCTATCTAATAGATTAATTTCAATCAAATCGATGAATTTAGATCTAAGAGATTAATTTAGATCTAAATACTTGATGCAGGTTGTTCATCACAAAGAAAGGCTCTGTGCTGCTTCTTTCCCTGTGAGTACCTGAAGCCAGGGAAGCTGAAAAAGGAGAGTTCTCTCTTCTCCTTTTGATTTATTGCAGCTTCTTCCCCAAGTGCCTGTGCACAGCCTGCAGTGCTGACCTCTGCCTGTGGCATCAGCACAGTTGGAAACTCTGACCTGAGGGGAAAAAATGACTCCTCTGTCAGCACTGGGAGCTTTTCATTTTTTTCCTCTGAGGGTTTTGCTCTCCACATTCTCAGTAGATGGGTCCCAGCTGCAATTCCCTGGTTTTGTGCAGAGTTCAGTGCTAACTCTCCCTCTCTGCTCCTTTTGCAGTGTTACCTGTACCTCTTCTACAGCTCAGCCAGGAAGGTGAAGACATTTGTGCTCCTTTTCTGTGTCTGTTCATGCAACATCTACCTGTATGGATTAAGGAACCTCTGGCAAATCTCTTTCCACATAGGAGTGGCTTCTCTTTCCTCTTACCAGATCCTGACCAGGCAGCTTCTGGAGAAGCAGCCTGACTGTGGCGTATGAAAAAACCAAAACTTGGGGTTTGCTACTCTGTTTTTATAACTTTTTTTTTGTATTCACCTGGCCAAAAGTAGCTCAAGAGTGGTTTTTTTAACCATCCATGGCAATGGTTATTGCAAGGAGAACAGCTCCAAGCAGCTTGGGATAAGCAGGATCCTGTGATTCTGTCCAGCTCACAGCGAGGGGTGCAGCTGTAGAGCCTGTCAGGTGTCACCAACACATGGGAGTTGTCACCATCAGCTGGCTTTTCCTCCTTGCCTGCCACCATCCAGACAGCATTTTGCCATTTATCTCACTGGCTCTGGGACAGTTTGGCAGGTCAGCCCTGCCCTGCTGCTGCAAATACTCAGATTGTGTGGTAAAACAAAGATAAAGTGGTGGGTGACATTTTTGTCTCTGGGATTTGTTAAGATTCTTGGTCAATGTGAGTAAAGGGGTTGTTTGCTGTAATTAGATCAAGGGGAAAAATGCTGAAGCTGAGCTTCAGGGTCATTTTTCCAGCTTTGGAGGGACAGGAAGAGGCTGTGGCTCTTTTATAAACCATAAAGTCTATAAATATCTCCTTGGCTGAACAGCACATTGCAGCTAAGTGTGTGCTCATGGGTTAATTGCAAATATGCTTGGGGCAGCAGAAAATAATCCAAGTGGGTGTAAGTGATCTGTCAGCTCATGTGGCCTTTGTTTCCTTGGCTAAGGTCACTTTTAGGATAAGGGCAATTCCATGTTGGCCTGTATGGATAATAAATCCTCCAAGTCTATTTATGACAGGCCACTGACTCCTTCAACTTTCTCTTAAAAACAAGGAGTGGCTGGTGAGTAGAAAGGCATTTCCAGGAATGGGAAGCAAGAGCAGGTTCTCTTTGTTCTATAAAACATAAAATGGTGATGAGTTCTTACACTGAGCTGAGTCTCTGAGTGAGCACTTTGGAGCAGGGGACTGCAGGGCTGGAATTCCCAACCTCTGCTGCACTGGCAGTTCTGCTCTCTCATGGATTGAGGTGCACAGGGGCATTTTAGGGCACAGATGAATAATTTAGGCTGGTTGTTAAAAAAAAAAATGCTTAGCAGTTTGATGCAGCTGTCCTTGAGGGGTTGTAGAGATTCAGACTGAGCTGTAGAGAACTGTAGGTGTGTTATTGTGAATTATGGTCCTAAAATTTCCTTTTATTTTTTTTTTTTCTTTCTGGTCATCCCCATTTCTTTCACCAAAGATTTCTTTTTCCTCTCACATAGTCTCTACCTCTGGTTGCAAAGAGATTAACATGCAGCAGAGTTGTCTTTTTTGCAGGAACACTTGACAAAACTCCTTTCTTTTATCTCAGTGAATTTTCCTGGAATCTCAGGATGCAAACACGAGGATCAGACCAGGAATTTGTGGTGCTGCACCTTGGAAGCACTTCTGGATGCAGCAACAGCATCCATGGGCAGCCCATTACAACCTGGACAGGTTCTGGGACATGAGGAGACTTAGTGCCAGAGCTTTTCCCAGGAGGAAAAGGGAGGGATTTCTTTTTCACTTACTGTAACAGCAAGGTGATAAAACCCTCCAAACTGTGAGGAATAGTCTGGCAGGAATGATGGAGGAATATTTTAGCCAGGCATTTATGGGCACAGCTCGAGCTGTGTGCCATCAGGGAAAGGTTTTCTGTTATAAGGGAGTGGATTAAAGCTGTTTGTCTGTCATTTATCCCAGTTTTCTGTCAGAGTGCAAGTGGAGAAATGAAGCCACAATTCAAGCACTGTCCCTGAGACACCAAGATGACCCCACAGATGTGAGGGGTTTTGTACTGCTCTTAATTTTCCTGCTGTTCAGTCCCAATTCTCCTTGGTGAAATACTTCTGGGGACTGCAGGGAACTCAGCCATGAGTTTGGATTACAAGTTGTAAAAAAACATTCTGAAAAAGGAACACCCCAAAAATGTGACACAGAAATGTTAACAGTTTAAGGATAATGGATCTGGTGGTGTTTTCCAGGAGCATAAATTGGGTATCAACCCCCTGGATTCCTGTGAGGAAAGGATGAAGTATTTTATTCTACAGACAGACCAAACTTCATGAAAAGGAATTTAGGACAGGAGCCAACTCCCTGCTCCTGCCTTTTTATCCTCACTCTGGCTGAAGAACCCAAAGAGCTTTTCCTGTTTCTCCTGGGCTTTGCTGAAGCCAGCCCTGCTCTGAGGCACACAGAGCATTTACAGCTGGGCATTCCTCAGCCTTGTAAGGAGCTGACTGGAAAAATTGTCACATTCCTGATGTTTCCTGAGCATCCAACTGCTCAGTCCTGAGACAGATCCATCCCTGAGCCAGGGGATGGCAGCCACAGCTCTGCCAAGGGGTGCTGGGACAGGGTGTTTGGATAATTGTGCAATTAACAGAGTGGAAATTCAGCTTTTAGTGAATTGGTTTTCCTAAAAACATTTCAGTAAAATCAAACCAAATCAGTTGGTTCAGTTCTGCCTTTGCCTGAACTTCTATTTTTCTTTGCTCTGTGGATTTTTGGGGGATGTGACTGAATCTTCAGATGTTTTCCACCCAATGCCACAGCTCTGTTTTGGTGTTGGTCTTAATCCCTTTGCAACCTTTTCTTTTCCTGCATGAATCCCATTTTCCTGTGTGAATCCCAGAAAGGAATCTACATGGGTTAGTCTGTGTGCACTTTTGGGATTCCAGGATGAGGCAGAGCACATGGAGTTTCACCTATTTTTATTTTTAATTTGGTATCTATCCCATATCCACACAATTTTTATACAGGTAAACATTTTCTCCTGGCAGAACAGCAAGAGGAATAAAATCATTTACATTGATCTCAGTGCTTTAAGATTTAATAAAAAAGAATGACTTGCAGTTTGAGAACACAAAATCTGACTCACAACATGGGATTTTTCCTGTATTGAATCAAATCCCCAAAGAGGAATCCATCTCTTTTTTTTTTTTCAGCTTTAAACTGGTTAATGTGGTTTGAATTGTGTCTTCTTCCTTCTGTCACTTTGCAAGATAAGTCTTTTGGAAACTCTTCTCCTCGCCCAGCAGCTCAGCACAAGCAAATTAGCAAAGAATAAACTTCAATAATTTCCAGATTTGCAGTGCTTAGTCACTTTATGAAGCTGGTAATTCTCTGGGTTGGTTTTTTTCCCTTTTCTCCCAAAGACCTGTTGAGTTTGTAGAAGGTGGGCTGGTACCTTTTTTGACATTTTTGCACTGTATTAATAATTGAACCCGTGTAAATGTGTATAAAAATCATTTTGCATGTGTATGTATATATGTACAGATATCTAATAAATGGCTTTTTTTTTTTTTTTGTAATGGCTGTCTTCATTCAGTGTTTGGAATTTATTGATTATATCAGAAACAAGGTTGATCAATCATTGCATTTTTGCAGGCAGCTGCAGTCATCCCTGTGGCCAATTCATCAGCTGAACTGTATGAACATATTTATAAATACATGTATAGAAATTTATTTATCTAACCAGGGGGTTGCAGGAGGCTGTGATAGAATCTTTGTGGCTTTAACAAGTTTGCTCTGTATTTTTAGGAATTCTTGGAGGTTTTTCCTGCAAAATTTGTGTGTTGAAGTGGTGAAATGAGATTTAACACATCCCAAAGGTGCCTTTCCTGCTGCCTGGCAGGGAGCAGTGAGGATGTGCCAGTTTGCAGGTGGATTTTTAGCCTTAATGAAAACAGGCCTGTTAATTAGTCTGTCCTAACTAACAGCTTATGGACTTTTGGGAATTTCAGCCACCTTTGGTAATGGCTCTGAATCACAGAATCACAGAAGAAGGTTCTGAAGACACCAATTCATGAGCTTTATGAAGGGTTTAATGTGACAGAAAATTCACATTTCCCCTCACTGGAATGGGCTGGGTTCATGTGTGGGGGACATGCTCTGTGTGACAGGACTCAGAGTGTTCTGCTGACTCAGGAACCAGAAAATAAAGCAAAAAATCAAAGAGCTGGAAGGAATCAGGCTTGTGCAACTACTGTTTTCTTCACCTTTTTCTGCTCCCTGCTTCTCCACAGGATATCTAATGGCTTCAAGCTGACAGAGGGTGGGGTTAGATTAAATAATTAGAAAAATTCCTGACTGTGAGGGTGGTCAGACCCTGGCACAGGGTGCCCAGAGAAGCTGTGGCTGCCCCTGGATCCCTGGAAGTGCCCAAGGCTGGGTTGGAGCAACCTGGGACAGTGGAAGGTGTCCCTGGATGATCTTTAAAGTCCCTTCCAAGCCAAACCACTCTGGGATTCTGTGGCAAAAACAAAACAACGCTCAGAGAGAGGGAGAAGCCCCTGGAATGAGGAGAGAGGCAGAGCAGGGGGCTGTGCAGGCAGGGGGTGGGAATCAGCAGACCCTGATGGGAGGGAGGAGAGAACCTCGTTCCTCTGAGCTGCTCTGCCCTTTGAAATCCAGATGTTATTTTTGTTCTGTAAATAAATGATTGCTCAAAGCGTGTTTCTTCTCAGGGTGCCAGCAGAGGGGAACAGCAGCCTCTCCCTGTCTTCTGTGGTGAGGGGAGAAAGAAAGCAATTATAACTCCCTTTCTCTTTTGAAGATGCTGATAAAAGGAGGTGGGACGATCAGAGGGGTCCCTGTGCCGAAAGAGAAACAACTCCTAAGGTGATAGAAATACATGGGTTTTTATTTTAAACAAAGTAACTCCACTTCTGCTGACTTTCAAAGGTGACCCAGTTGCATGGAAAAACTGTGATGGGGGAAGGAAACCATGACTAAAAATGCAGGAGCAGGCAGGAGGTGGGGACAGGTGAAATGTCCCTCTCAAGTGGTCATGGTTTTAAAAGCTTTGTCCTAAATTCAGGACAGGGCTTGGAGCAACCTGGGAGAGTGGAAGGTGTCCCTGCCCCTGGCAGGGGATGGAATGAGATGATCTTTTAGGCCCCTTCCAACCCAAACCCTTCTGGTGTTCTGTGATTCCCCTGGGCCATTTTTCTCCAGCCCTTGGAAGAATCTTTTACAAAGTAATTAAATGGCAACACCAAACAAAGAGCCCTAAAAATGTCCTTGCTTCCTGTTCCCACTTTAACTACACAGTAAGCCAAAGACAGATGCCTTTAAAATTCCCTTTGGTGGAATAAATGTCTTATGTGGTAAGAAGGGTAAGGAAGGTGTGAAATAATGACCATTAAAAGGTAAAGCACCCTTCAGTACAGCATGGAAGGCTGAGATTAATCCTTTCATTATGCAGGGGAAGACATTAACATCCCAAATCCTTTATTTCATGGGCTCTTGTAAGGAAATAAAAGACAAATTAGGCAGAAAGTTCAGCTCTGAAATGCTTTAGTGCCCACCAGAGGGCAAAGCAAACACGAGACTTTCTCCGGGGAGCTGCCACTTCCTCCTGCTGTGGTGGCCTTGGGTGGGAGCAAAGGACCAAAATATGGCCCCAAATATTCCTATTTACCTGCTGGATGAGCTCAAAAACCCCACCAAGCTGCAGTGAAGGTGCTGAACACACCAGTGCAGGTTCCATCAGGCTTGCAGCAGCAGAGCTCCCTGTGTTTGGTGGGGCTCCGTGTGCCCTGAGTGCTGCCCAGAGGATGTGACAGGACAACCACAGCTGCTGGGACAGGGAGAGGGACAGGGACAGGGACAGTGGCAATCCCTCATGCTGGGATTTGCCATCTCTGTGTCACCCAGATTCATGTACAAGTGGTTTCCTTTGCCAGGTAAGGGACAGGACCAGAGGAAACGGCCTCAGGTTGTGCCAGGTTCTCCCTCAGCCGGGGGAGGGTTGGGTTAGGTTTTAGAAAAGATTTTTTTGCTGAAAAGGGTGGTCAGACACTGCCTGTGCAGTGGAGTGGTGGTTGAGAAACTCAGGTGATCCTGATGCCTGAAGTTTTAACTTTCATGTATTTCATGTTCTGTGGTGCCCAGGGCTGCAGCTCTGAGCTCACACTCAGTGTCACTCAGCTCTCTGCACACAGCAGGGACACAAAACAAATCCTTCTCCTGCT
>JBBMKD010000102.1:2881549-2898324 GCA_037834095.1 Argya squamiceps
CTGTCACTGCAGGAGGACTTGATTGGACTGACACCAACACCCTGACCAACAGGGTGTCAGGTTGTGTTCTGACTCTGACAGTGGTTTCTTTTTCGTTTGTCTGCTTTTTTTTTCACTACTATATTTTTAATATTCCTAGTAAAGAACTGTTGTTCCTATTCCCATATCTTTGCCTGAGAGCCCCTTCATTTCAAAATTATAATAATTTGGAGGGAGGGGTTTTACATTCTCCATTCCAAGGGAGGCTCTTGCCTTCCTTAGCAGACACCTGTACTTCCAAACCAAGTCACCGTCTCACCAAAACAACGGGTTTTTAACTATTTAAAGCTGTTTATTGCTGACCCTACTGTGCTAAACACATTTTTTCTCTAATATCTCACCTCAATTAGTGTTTTTTTCGCCTGCAAATTCCTCTTTCTTGCTGTGTGTTTGCAGTAGCTGCACAGTGCAGTACAAATGAAGTTTAAATGCCTCCTGCAAGTCATCAGCATTTTGGGGTTAATGGTGGAGGTTTAATCGGCTCTTTTATTCCTAAAAAGAAACTTTTCTATACATTACTCTTTTTTACTCTGTTACAAAAACTGCTTAGGGGGAACCTTATAATTTTGAGAAAATTGAGCCTCCGCAGCTGCTGGGGCTGACAGTGTCTGACAAATCCTTTTCCTCTGGGGTTGTGTCAATTATGTTGTTACAGAACATGCTGAGCCTGAACCATCCTGGGTTTTTTGCTTTTTTTTGACATGTCTCTAGAAGTTGTCATTGGAAATGATGGATGGAAAGTCTGCATTCAGGCAGCACTTCCTTTAGAAAGTGGTGCTTTTTGGAGAAAGATCAATGTTTAATTGCAGGTTGGAGCTGTTGCAGCTTTTTCTATTAAGTGACCTAATAATGGGATAAAAGGCCTCGTAAAATCTCTAACTCTTGTAGTTGCTGCATTAAATAAAGTTTCAGAAAGCTACTATGCTTTTTTTTTCCACTCTGAACAAACTTAATTCTTCTGGTTTTTTCTGTCTTTTGTTTTTTATTGATTTTATTTTTCTTAATGATTTCTTTTTTCTACCATACTTCCATGTTTGGCCATTTGAGTTTCTGTAGCTGATAACATCCTGATTAAATGCATTCTGTGTAATATTCTGAGTATTCTGTGTAAATGCAAACAGCTTGATCCCATCAATACCTTTAATTTCATTGGGCTTCCTCTGGTTTTTGGGGGAACTTGGAGGCTGGGATCAAAACTATCCATCAGTTTTTAAATCAAATGTCACATTTTCAGCCCAGCAAACTCTTCAGCACCAGGACAGATTTGATTATTCATACAGCTGAATTATTACATTTTTAACATGATTTTGGCCATGCATTTGAATCAATTTTGTTCACATCAATTAGCAGAAGCCATCAGTTATTTTCAAGAAGCAGTTTGGATGATTTTCTGAAGGGAGGGAATGGATTTGTCCCAATTTAGGTACAGTACAGGTGGGGCCACAGAGTCTGAGATGCAGCAGCTCAACACAGACTCCAGATACTCAAGAAAAAAAGAAGAAATTTTAGGATTGATGATTTCAGACTGTCACAGGTGTCTCCACCAAGGCTGCTCATGTTGACTTCACAGCCCAAAGGGCACTTTTTCCACCCTTTGGTGATTTATTTTGAACTTCTGCTGTAGGATGAGTGAAAAAACCACATGTCAGAAGTTCTGTAGCTCAGGAAAGACTTGGAACGGACCCATCAGAGGTGCTGCAGTGGATTCTCTCACTTCCCACTGAGGGTCTGGAGCTGTTTGTGTGACACAAATTGCAGCCAAAAACTTCGTTTCTCAACACCATTTGGGAAGCAAGGGGAACTTTGGGGATTGTGACTGTTCCTGGTGCTGCCTTCTGCTTGGAATTGGAACTGCTGTGTTTTAGAAAGGTATTTCCTCAAAAGCTGCTCCATTCAAAACATCCATCTGGATTTGGAAGAAGTAAGGACACCCACCTTTGTTAAAGTGATTTTCTGAGTCACTGCTTTTAGTTTAGAGCAGTCTAAGGTGTTTCAATCCTTCTGCAGCTCTAATTGATATAAAACAACACACTGGACTCCAGGCCACCAGAGTGAAGACAATTCTTCAACAAAGTCTCAGGAAGCAAATAAAAATTCTTGTAAAATGTGCTGGTGTTGGATACAATCTTACACTGCAGTTATTTGTCATCTCTGCATGCAATTGCATTTTTCCTGTGCCCTTTTCTATTCACTGAGAACTAAAATTTCCTTAGGTTGCTCCCTTTGAAATTCCTGTTAAGCACAGAAATATTAAATCCAATTTCTTGGCATCTTTTCTAAGCCTAACGTGAGAGTTCTGCAGCTTCTCATGGTGTTTGCAATTGGACTGTTTCTTGTCTCTATCAGGTCTCTCCTCTTTGCTTTTTCACTTGCTTTGTGAGTCCATGATGGCATTTAAATCTTCTCAAAATATTAAAGTTGTTAAACAACACCTCTGCTTTGATTTTAATTTGGAAATGTTAAAGTAGTTCCTGAGGTTCAAAAAAAAAAGCAGTGATTTTCATATACAGAATTTTTCCTCCTTGGTCTAAGGAAAAAAATCACAAAAATTAAGTGCTCCTACTCACAGCTAATATTTGGAATGCTAAAGCATGGCAAATCAGTGAGAAAATTGAATATCACATTCATCTAAAATTCTATCAATCCAACAGAAAGCCAAATACTTCTAAAAAGCAACATATTGTGGTCCTGTTTCTGTGGATAAAGAAACTTCTTTCCTAAAAGTAGCAGACCAGGACTCTTGCGAAGTTTCATATGATTTTTCACTTGGCTTACAGCAATTTTCCCTGTGACATTTGCCATATTACCAGCCTTGGTGAACCTGACTCAGTGTTTTCCTCCTGGTTTGAAACCTTCCTCACCAGGAAAGGCTTTTAACACAAAGACCACTTCAGCTCCTCTGTTACCTTGCCAAGGACACAACCAATTATCTGCACCACAAATTATCCCAGGAATTTTATGAAGGTCTCCATCCTGCTGTGGTCTGGGATACAAACCTGGGAAAGTTTAATTAAGGCAGAGGAAGATGTGCCTCTAACCATATAAACACACACCCTTGTCATCTCTGGGGACACCCATAAAGGGAGCATATTTGGGCTGGATTATCCATTAAATCCCATAATCAGTGCTGCACATCCTCTCTTCTGATGCTCTTGCACAGGCATCTCTTAGAGTTCTGGATCACAAGATATTGCAAAGAAAGAATTAAAACAAACAAATTTATAAATTTTTTTTTTGCACAGTCATAATTATTACAGAGTAGGTAAACACATAATTTCCAATTAAATTATTAAAATTATTTTCTAATAATTTCCACAATCTTGGATCTACAGAAAACTGGACCCTGCAGGGAAATAATTTCATTTTACTAATTTATCTGGCAATATTTGCAAATAAAAAATGAAAGATTCATCAAGATAGTCACAGATGTGAGCCAGGAAACTGCACATGACTTGAACGGGCCAAAAAGGGATAAACTGGATAATTTATAGCCCACCTCTCTGGTGGATGTGGTTTATAAATCTGTATTGGGGATTGGCTCATGGTAAGCCTGTTTGCCTCCTAGGATCCATCAATGCAAGATAATTTTAGGTGTGGGTGAAGAAAGTTCTGTTTTTGTCCAAGTTTACTCCAAGCAGAGTTAGAATCAAGGTTCTCCCTTCTCCTTGAGAAATTTATCTTCAGTAAATCCCAGTAAATGTTCATTAAGTCCTTAAATTCCTGCTGGCAACCTTAGTCTTCATGTTCTGGGCATTTTAGGATTTTAACGTGGTCTATAAATGCCCATCCTTTATAGATCTAGTGAGGGAAGCTCCTTGATGAAGTAAATCGGATTTAAATGTTGCTGGTGAGATTCCTCTAGTTTGGCTTTAAGGATCTGTAAGATCAGCTGTTCCCCCTGGGAAACTCAGGGAAAGAAAGAAAAACTTCCAGGGTGGTTCATTGTGGCCTTTTGGATGCTCTGGTCAAGTGAATTGTGCCAGAAACCTCACTGATGGGGCTGATTCAGTCAAAAATTAAATTTATTTGCATTTTATCAAGTGCTTTTACTTTTTAATTCTTCATATCCATGAAAAAAATGAAGGGAAATGATGATGTTGCTGTATCCATGTTCATGGACACATTGATTCAACCACCTCGGAATTCAGGGACACAATTTCAGCCCTTTTCACTCAGAATTTGATTTTAGTTTTGCTTCCCAAGTGAATGTTATGATAATTAGGCTGGAAGTGATTCTCTAGTATGAGATTCTGCAAAGAAAATTCAGCCTGCATCTTGAAAACTCAATTTTTTTTGGTGCGGAAATAGTTTTATAGAATTCTGCCTTTACCAAAAGAGATGTCTGGGAAGGGCATGGGGGACCCTGGCTATCTCACTCAGTAATTGCTTTTATAAAGCTGTGAGAGAGATATTCTGAGTATTTATCTATGCTTTAGCCTGGTGTGCTTTTGGACACTATGGGGAACAGAGTTGATCTATTCAATATTTTTATTTTGCTTCAGAGCTGGATGTGTCTCAGACTCTGGGCTGTCAGGGAGCTGATGTTGATTGTTTCATAGCACAGAAATAATGAATGAGCATTAAAACCCCCAAGTTACCACTGCTGGTGTTTGTTTGGCTGATATTTGCTCTGTAGGAGACTTAGAGCCAGACCATGAGTAACCACAAATTGGTGTTTCTCCATTTAATTCTTAATTGTTTGCAAATTGACATGACCATTTAGGCTGTTAATTGATTCCTTCCTACAGCAGCTACTGCTTAAACCAATGTTTATGCAACAACACTGAGTCAGCCAGGCTTCATCTAGAGCTGAAATGTTTGTTTAATTGAAGTTCTTTTTATTTTTTTTTTTAATATTTGTATTTTACATATTTTAAGAAATAATGAAAGTTCCATAATGTGGCCTCTTCTCCATCACTTATTTCGTGCACGCAACCTGTCTTAGAAAAGTTTCTCACTGAAGATATGTTTCCTTAGAAAGCCAAATTAATACCTACAGGTATTAATTAAATTAATTAATTAAGACAAAAATGAGGTGAGGCAAAAATCCACTCCTTAAGAACCTTTGGAAATATTGCTTGGAATCAGACTGTGCTGATTCTTGTGGATTCCTTCCAATCATATTCTATGATCCCTATTTCTCAGCCAATTAACTAACTAAAACTCCAAATTAAACCCTGTAAGTAGCAAGTAGATGTTGCATGATCAATAAAATAAAATAAATCTTGATTAGCAATAATTTTGTGTTTGGAAAAAAAAGACAAGGAGAGAGAGGATATAAGAGATTTAGATTTATCATTCCTTATCAAGATTGCAGCCTAATTTTACTGATCAGAGAAAGATGTTGCAAATCATCTGATTGCAGTTTCTGCCCTTAAATGAGTGCCAGACATTAGAAACTTAATAACAGCATGTCTCTGAGTACCTGGGACTAGAAAATTGTCCCAGAAGTTATGACAAGAGCAATATTAAGGAAAATGTGCAGGGGTCCATCTGATAGGTTTTTGTGCCTCATTACTGGTATCAAGAACAGAACAGGGAAATCTGAAAAACTTAACACAGCTGCTTATTTCTGCTGGCATTTCTGTGCTCTAGTTCTTACAGGCAGCTGGGTTTAATGGTTGTCACTCCACTTTTTCCAGAGGAAAAAGGAAATCAGATGTCACAGAACAGCCCAGGGAATCTCCCCACTCTGCCTAAGGCAGCATACAAAATGTGAGCTGTAATTAACTCTGGCTGCCAGAAAGGCTCAGAGCCTGAGGCAATAAAACTCCTCATACCTGGGAACTCCAAGCAGTGATTGTTTTCCTTTGTAATTGAAGTTTTGTTCCGTGGACACTCCACTCACCTGCCTGCTGGAGGGAAAAGTGGTTTAAAAACCCCTCTGAGAGGGTGTCAGGACTTTGGGTCTTTTGTCCATATGCTTACAGTGTGTCAAATGAGCCAATTCCATTCTTCTGCACAATCAGCCTGGAGAGGAAAAAAGGTCCATTAGGGAGGAGCCACCTCCTGATTTCTCCCTGCTGCCCCATGATGGAGCCAAACTTGGAAATTGCTCCCCATTAAAGCTGGATTGCACAGAGTGGTGCTGTCAGGGAACAGACAGCATCATTTCCCCAACAATGAACCCTCCCTCCTTTTATGGGGTGTGGGGATGAAGCTGTGGGACCAATTTAATCCTTGCAGAGCTCTGACTTTATCAGCCTACATGTTATTATCCCTTTCATAGAGCCTGCATTATGGGCTTGTCACTCCAGCAAGGGTCTGGAGGGATTTTATTAAACCTTGGGCTGCTGACAGGCTTCCCACTGAGCTGGGAAACCACAGCCAGGTTGGGATTTCAGCTCCTCTTTCTTCTGCAGGTGTAAAGACAGACTCTGAGGTGGGTGAAGACACTGCCCTTGTCTCGTGGTTCCAGATGTCTCCTCTTTGTTGGGGATTGGATTCCAATTTGAAATACAGCCCTTAATCCCCAGATTTTGATCTCAGAAAATTGTTTTCTGTTTGCAGCAACTCTTTGAACGCTGAGAATTTGAGCTGTGCAACTCTCCTGGTGGTGGTGTCCATCAGCTTTTCCTGGTGGGAAACACCGGCTTTAGCTGTTCTTGTTGGCCATGCCCTCACTTGCCTCTATTTGCTGCCATTTCCTTTTCCTGCTCTACACCTCTCAGATTAACCCCTTCTGTGGTTGTCATGGCACTCCAAATTCAGAAATTTTGCTAATTAATTGTCACTATAGGACATGAAACAAACAACACGCACACAATCAAGTCATCAGGGCAAAAAGAGGGAAGTTTATTTTCCTACTTTGATTTATATAGATTTTGGACAATGACCATGGATTGGAGGATGAGGCTGACACCTCTCCAACCACACTGGTCAAACTAGAAGTCCATCAATTGTCCCTCCTCAAGAGAGGAATGATAAACAAGAAGGACAGTTGCCATAACATCACTTTGTTTACCTGAAAATCTGTGAGAAACTCCACCACAAAAATGCAAACATCAGAAGGCTGAAAAAGATCAGGGCAACAATCAATAATAATTAAGGTAATAAGAGGAGATTTAAACCATCTCTCACCTCACAGGAAACTCTTAAACCACTCCTCCCTGACCTACTTCTCTTGAAAAAAGATTCTTGCACAAATACATCTGCTTTTGTTCTATATTTTATAAACTTTAAATCTAACCCTTATCACTTAGGCCCAAGATTGTCGCTGTAAGACACAAAAGACTCCAAGTATTTCAGAAGGCAAAGAGTATAGAAAAAAGGCTTTATTGTCTAATTCTTACTACCTTTTATAAGGTATTCTGATACAGACTTACCATGGTTGGTGAATAGGAACGACACCTCTCTAATCCCACTGGTTAAACCAGAGAAACAGCAGAACACCACCTGGAGAAAGATTGTTTTGAGAAAGGAGAGTTGTTTGCCAAGATTGTTTTGAGAAAAGCCTTTCTTGAGAATTTTTTCCTTGGGAAAAGTTAACATCTGCTAGCAGGCTAAAATCTCTCAGACCCACACAAGATCAAGTCCAGCTTTTGTCTGATCCCCACTTTGTCCCCCAGTGTCACCACCAGTCAACTCTTGGACACCTCCAGGGATGGGGTCTCCACCACCTCCCTGCCAGCCCATTTCAAGGTTTAACAAACCTTTCCATGAGGAAATTGCTCCTGATGTACAAAATTTCTCCCAGTCTCTGGCCATGATGTCCCTATGCCTTACGAGACATCAACCAATTGTCACCTCATGCACCTCTAGATGATGGTAACTCCTTTGAATTCCTAAATGTTACTGTGAGAAGCCCATTTTAACAGAAATACCTCTCAAAACCCTGAAAGAGTTTAACTTCTGGCCAATGTTTTCACTTCACTTGGATCTCATTCACTGCACTAGACGAGAATTCTCCTCTTTGTAAATTCCCCACTTGTAAAGCCCCACCCTTTATGTGAATTATGACCCTACTTCAGTGCTATTTTAAAATAGCTTCTTGGGACTGAAACCAGGAGCAAAAATTGTTACAGATGGACTTTTACTTAAAAAAAAAAAAAAAAAAAAAGTTGCCTTAGCAGTCTGATAAAGGGATTTTTTAAAAAATAAACTTTTAGCACTGGATCACACAATTTCAGTTGATTCTGCAGATGTTCTGTGGATTGTTGGGTGTGTGAGACCCAAAATATGCAGAGCAGAGGTGAGTGGTGCAGGTGAAGACTCCTGCTCTGCAAACCCCTGTTGAGACAAGTGTTTAATGTGGCATGAAATTGATCCAAAATACTTTCATTTCGACAAGCAGAAAAAACAAACAAACCCCCAAACCAGCACAAACTCACAAACAAACAAAACCCCCAAAAACCAACCAAACAAAAACCTGATATTTTTTCACGTCCAGATGGACAGAATATATCCCTTTTACTAGAATACTACTTTATTTCATATTTGGTCACATTTCCACAGGAATTTCAGTTCCCTACTGGTATAAATCAACAGTCTCTGCTTCAAACACACTCTGGATGTGTCATTTAAGGACACAACTTTTCCTCTGAGCTTTTACGTTTCAATTCCCACCTCACACCAACCTAAAGCAGCACCACTCTATCAGTGTTGATGGGGTTGTGCCTGATTTATAATGCTGTGCCACCAAAACCAAACTGGAAACCCATAAAACTTGTAATTAACAATTTGAACATGCAGCCATCGATGTAACCTACTTTTGTGCAAGTTATTTCACTTGGAGAAGTAGATCAGCCTGAGTTAATCTTGTATTTCTTTGAGATAAAAATGACTGCAAAGTCTTTGCTGGTTGCTCACGGCACTGGAGGGCTCTGCAGCATTTCTGCACATTCCTAAACACTGCTTTTATTCAGATTTTTTCTACTCTCTGCAATCCACAGTAATTCATGTAAAATGTCACTGAGATGAGTAATTCAAACATGTAATTCCAGCTTCCTTGACACTGACCTTTTGGCTGCACTCCCCTGTTTTTGCTGTCCTCTCTGAGACAACAGAGACACCTGAAATGTTTGAGGAGCAAAATAAGATTTGAGATCAAATACAGCAAGACAAGGAGTTGTGTTTGGACTTTGTTCTTCAGCCTTGATAACCCTTTTAGGCACTAAATCCCAATTTCTTCTCAAGAAATTCTACTAGATGCTTCATTTTCCTTCCTTGAAGGACAGAAGCTTGCGAGTCCTGTTTCTGAGTTGTTGTGGGAATAGCTGCTGTGGGTTTGCTCTGGCAATTTCTTTTCCCAAATCCCAGCTGGAATTTTTGTTATTGCTGTAATCCTTTTCACCAGTAGCCAAAGCACTTTTGATTTATCCCTTGCCCTGCATTCATGGACAGTAGGGAGATGCCAACTGTTGTTCTGTAGAGTCTTTTCATGACATGGTATTTCATAAATGACATTAAAAATGGCAATTTTCTAATATTTATACAAAAATTGTGGTCTACTGTAGCGAAAGAGAAGCACTGGGCAGTTCTAAACCTCCCAGGTACTTTGTCTGGCTCTAAAATTTCACATTTATTCAGAATTCTGTCTCCATGCGAATCTCCAAGTGCTTGCACCATGCCTACCTGAGTATAAGGGATTTACAAAGCTCCTTCTCCCTCTGTCTCATCCTCTTCTTATGCATAAACCACACATAAAACTTATCTTTCAAAACTAAACTGTCTTTATTTTATTTATTTAAGTTTCGTTTAGTTTATTATTCTTGTTTAGTTTAATTTAGTGGGGTTTTTTTAATTTTATTTTTGTTTGTTTTACTTTTGCTTATTTTTGTTTATTTTTTTTAATATTTATTTATTTATTTATTTATTTATTTATTTATTTATTTATTTTCTTATTTGTTTTCCAGTGCACTCAAACTAGCCAAGGTGCTTACAGCTCAATCATTGGCAGAAATTATCAAGAATGGAAAAGATAAAAGCTCAAGGCCTTTTTGTATTTTCAGACAGACAGATTTAGGACGTGCTCTTGTTTGTTCTGAAAAGCAGGTTGTGTTTGGCCCTGGAAAAGAAAAAAGAGATTGATTTCCACAAATGCAGAGGAACCCAAATAGCCTGATCAGGTAAATGAGCCTCAGCTGCTCCCAAGGCTGTGCCAGGAGAACCCTGACCCCAAATAAATAAAATTTACAACCTTGATTTGGGGGTGAAGCATCACCATGAGGTAATGGGAGAGGAGTCTGTGCCTTATAATAGTAAGGCAGAAAGAAGTTTTAAACTGGATTAGAATATTAGATTTGAGAATACAAATACTGGAAGTAGAAGTGTAAGAAAAATCCTTAACATTCTTTTACCCTTTTTCTGTGCCACCTGGTACCTCTTTTTTCTTTTTTCTTGAGGAGACACTCATAAAATAAATGTTTCAATAAACAGCAAAAGGTCACTTCATAATTATTATGAACACTTTCATTAAAATACCCCCATCTTAATAGCCCTGGTGTGATTGCTCCAAAATGAATTACCTTTTCTAAATTAGTTCTGCCAAAAGCTAAATATAGCCCTATAAAAATCAGAATGAAAATTGGTCCTTAGATGGGATTTTAGTATGGTTTGAATATTGTTGTGATGAGTAATTTTTGGGACAATGTGTCCCTTTTGGATCCGCAATATAATTGTAAAGGCAGGTTGTGCTAACAAAGGTGAACAACTGGCAGTCCAGGGAAAAATTCCCAACCAACCCTTCAAATCCACTCCTTAATTCCGTGTATTGCTGGTCAGCATTAGTTGGGACTTTACTGAGAGAGGGGAAAGAAAAGACACACAAGTGGCAAACTCCTAGGTGAGAGTATTTCTGTACAATGCAGCAAAATCCAGATGCTGCATAAAGTGAGAGGCAATAAATCCACAAATCCTGTGGGAACTGGAGACCAGGAATTGGGATGAGAGCCCTGTTATTATTGTTATTATTGCTTTCTTCAGCAGTGAGATCACAGGCATTTACAACTCGAGCTAGAGGAAACATTTACAGGCTTAAGTGCAGGAAATGTGGCTGATTCCCTGTGTTTCAGGAGTAATTTTCCTTCACACATGCACTCCTCTGAAGTGTCTATTGTATAAATTGCATTTATTTATTGCCATGAGGTGAATAATGCAGTTACCAGGTTGTGGGTGGAGATAAAGCCTTGTCTAGACATTCCCAAACTGTATTTCCACTATTGAATTCAGCAAATGACAACAAGTGAATTTGACTCAATTGGGTTAAAAAGTAATGTCTGAGTTGAGCAAGCCTGGGACCATCAAAAGACCCTAAATAAACAAAGAATGCAACTTCTTTGGTATTTCAGTGGGACTTGGAGAGGCTGAAACTCCCAGAACCTATAAATGAGCAAATTTGTGGTTCCCACATCTTCACCAAACATTGGAATCATCTGGGGTTTTTTTATTTAATGTTGAGAAATGTATTAACAGTGCTGCCTTCGCCTGAAAAATTATCCACTGTACCATGGGTATTTGTGCTGAGGAAATTCTCTCCCTGGTTTGTTTGTTCTAAGCTGTAGATGATGAGGGTTCTGTCTATATCCTAAAATAAAGGAAGATAAAGTGGCTGGCAGTTCAATTCTCTTAGATATTCATGTAGGCAGGTAAATTTTGAGTCCTGGGAATCCGGTTTTTGAAAGAGGTTTTCCAGATCTGGAGCTGCAAAAGAGTGGAGATGTTAAAACAAAGCTTGTTTGATAACAATATTTAATTATCTTGGACATGAATCCTTTGTTTTCTACAATTTCATTCATGTTACAGGTTCTTGTTTGCTTTGATTCCATAGAATCCACGGGTTAAAAAACCAAAACTCTATAAAATTATATAGAGTTTGTAAATGCCTATGTGGTCAAATCTCTTTCTTTTCAAATACATCTTTTCAAAGTTTCATGTTTTCAGCTGGACTGCCTGATTGGAGGAGGAATAATTCCTGCCCAATTCAAATCTAATTTGTTTTCTAACAAATCACATAAAACCAGTTGGAGATGTGTGAATTTATGGGAGAATTTCCTTCCTGGAGACACCCAGTGGCAACAGGAATCTCTTTGGAATCCCACACCACAGCAGAGAAAGAACTGAAATATTAATAAAGCCTGGAATTTATGTTCACTTCCTAAGCACAGACTGCAGAAAATTGGATTCTTAATTCTGCTGGGGAGTCAGTGGGTGAAGGTCTTTTGTGCTGGGAATGTGTGAGGGGATAGGAACACAAGATTTAGGGAATTTGGATTTAGGAGCCCCAAGCCTGAACTTGTAGCACTGACTTGTCCCTCTTTGTCCCAGAAATTAATCAGGAAATAAAGTTGGAACAGAGTAGGTTTCCTTTCCATCTTTATTTTGCCACTGGCTCGTTGGACAGTTTGGGTAGGACATGGGGTGTGTTTCTTCCCCTGTCCACCTCCCCTGTCTGCCATACTCCATCCATAAAGGCATCCATAAAGTTGTCCCTTAGATCTCCTTGGAAAACACAAATCCAACAAAAAAACTCCCACAAGAATCCCCCTCAAACTCCCCAAACCAAAACAAAAACCCGCAAAAGGAACCAACCAACCAAACCAAAACAAAAAGAGAAAAAACACCAAGCCAAACAAAAAAAACAAAAACCAAACCAAACCAAAACAAAAACAAAAACAACAAAAAAAACAAAACAAAAAAACCAAAAAAAAAAAAACCCCGAAAAAAACCAAAAAAACCCACACCCAACCAAAAACAAACTTTCCCCTGATTCACTCCAAGGAAACAACAATAACTCAAGGCAATTTCTGTTAAGTTTAATCATTTGGTGTGGAAATGTGGGAATGTCCTTAGATCCTAAGAGATGACCTGTCCTGAGATGTCTGCAGAGAGCAGGAGGTGCCCTGCTCATGTATTTGGAGAATTAATGACTGAGGTAAAACATTTATTGGTGTAGCTGTAGAAAACAGAGGAATATTCTCAGATTCTTTCACAGTGTTTGAATCGTGTGACAGCTGCTCCAGGAAGGTGCTTTCCTGACTCATCCTTTGTGTCATTCTCTTTTAAATATCAAAAATAAAAAAGAAAAGAAAGTGAAATTTTAAGATGTGGAAGATTGTGATCTCTTGGATTTCAAAGAAAGATTTTTTTGTTGCTGATTTTTTTTTTTTCTGTTGCAAATTATGTGAATAATACAAATATTGAAAAAAAATGACCTAAAATAAATATTCAGTAATCAAAGCTAAAAACAAACGCACATCACATCCTCTTACCATTTCTTTTTGGACTCTGCTGCCCTGTTTTATGTGCTCAAACCCAGTCCATCAAGCTGAATAATTTGAGCTTTTTGATTGACAGACTTTTCAACATCAGGTTTTATTTCTGTTGGTATTTTTCATATTTGGCAGTATTATCACGCCACCAGGAGAGAAAGAATTTCACTTTTAGCCATGCTTCGATGCTACTGCATTTGAACAGCCAAAAAATACCTTCAAGCCCATCTGTCCAAGGAGAAAAAGAATCAATTTGAAGCTTATTTGTGCACAAACTGTAAATCACTGAGTTGTAAGAAGCACAATATCAGCTTCAGAAACATTACTTCATTATCATCAGCTTCCATTTTTTTCAGTCACAACCACTAACAACATAAGAATTGAAAGAAGAATGGGTTTGGGGGAGCTTTTGTAAATAAATTGTGGGATTTTTGTTCTTAATACTCCCTTGTTAACACTTGAGGTTTTTATTACAATCCAATATTTATTAATCTTGTCTCTCCAAAAGTAAAAGTCCAAAGTTTTGTTGTTTGGTTCTTTGGGATTTTTTATTTTCCCCCTTGAAAAGTTACTGTTTCATGTTATTTCATTATTTCAGAAACTGATGCTTTAAGGAACACAGAGCTCTGGAGCCTTGAGGAAATCTTTTGATTTCGTCCCAAAAGCAGGAGCGTGTCGGGCTCTGGTTTGATCTCCTGTGGTGTCTTCAGTTTCACAGTTGCAGAATAGCAGATTTTTGCTTCCCAAGCCCCAGAAAATGATCCAAAACCCCTCTAATGAAGGGAATGGGAGATGTCAGTGAGGCAAAGCTCAGCCCAGGGCTCAGGGTGTGGCTTTGCAGCAAAGAAATTATTCAGGGGTGGCCTGGGAACTTCTCTTGGTGTCACTGAACCCTCTACGACATCAGCCGGTGCTCAACCAGCACAACAATTCCCAATTTACCTCATCTTCCAGTCAGGAGCCACACAGTAAATCCAGTTATTCCAATTCTTCCCCAGTTCATCCTCAATCCTCATTAATCCCTCATTAAAGCAGGATGCTGTGGGGACATTCCTTTACACCACTGCAAGGAAAGCTCAGAGTCCTCTGCAAGATGCTTTTCCACCTTTATAATATATCCCACTGAAGTAATAGAGAAATAAACTATGAAAATCCTGCAGCCAAACATGGGTGTACTTTCATGAGAGATTTCTTGCTAAATAGAGTTCTGAAACCGTTAAAAAATTATATATTTTTACAATACATTTGAGGTAACGTACACTGTCTGAAATTTAAATCAATTTTAGAGCACACTATTCCCAAGATGTGGCTGACTTGGAGACTGATCTCCACAGCTCCAGTGAGTGGGAGGAGGGGAAAGCTGCAGAGCCTTCTTACATATTTTAAAAAACTTAACTGCCATCTCATTAAACCTTTAAACAGTTCAGGGTTGATTTTTCTGAACATTGTGTATCTTCCTTTACTAGGTATTTATGTACCTGGGAGCAGCAAACTGAATTTTCAGACCTATGGTGCTGTGAAATGCATTTATGCTCATTTTACTGTTGCTATATATCATTGGAAAAAAACCACAAAAAAGCCCTGACAGAAAGATTTGCATCACTAGAAGAAGCCTGGTGGATACTAATGACACCATATTTTAGGTATAGAGGAAAAGAAACTTCCAAACAGAAGAAATGACTGTATATTGTTTTTACAATTGAGTTTACCCCTACTTTATTGAAATTCATAACTCAATAAAGGATGCAGTGAGCTTAAAATATTAAAATGGAGTTTCTAGTGTTTGAAAAATCATAGTTTGCTATCTTATTTACTCAGATTAATTAATCAACATGACCAACATCTTTCAATGGCTGTGTTAAGACTTTTCATTTTTAAATAATACTGGGTGCCATGTGATTTTTCAGCCTGCACATCAGCATTAAGAAAATTCCTCCAGGACACGATAAGTTATATTTTATATGCTACGGTGTAAGGAGCCAAAAATAGTCAATAAGCAAACAGCAAAAGTGAAATACAGTGTATTTAAAACATAACAACAGACCTTTGGCACTATGGATTATACATGGCCATGGAGCCCATATGGATTTCTCCATCAGCTCTTCCACTGCTTCTTGAAAGAATAATTTTTTAAAGATTTCATATAGATGGAATTTATCTGCCCACGTGTAGCTTGTACTGTGCCCTGGTGAATGGAGTAATAGCTTATAGGTAGTAAAAGTGTCATTTCTTTCTTTGTGGCCAACAGACATTATTTATTCACTCTAAAGAATGGAGTCTTCAGAGAAACTCTGTTTATCCTGAAATAAATATTTTGCACAGATGGTCAAAGGCTGCATGTTTGTGAAAATAAAAAAAAAAAAATAAGAGGTTTTTAGTATCTTACTATAGCACAATGTTCAGGTGTGAAATCACACCTCTCAAGCTGCACCATTGGATTGGGTCAAAGGGGTCTCTGTTGAAAAACTCCTTCACTCAAATCTGGTGAGTCTTCCCAAACCCTTCAGTTCACATTCTATAATCCAGCTTCTTTGTGGTCTCATGTGAACGCTCCCTCAGATTCTACAATCCATCTTTGTCAATAATATTAATCACATGAAAAACTGTTCCTAAAACTCAGCCACCCCTACAAGACTGTCCTACATGAACATCTCAGCATCCACTGGAAATTTGCATTGTTTGTTTACAGACATCTCTGCACTCTTCAATAACTTCAGCATAGGGGATTGCCTGGAAATCCCTGAGTCCCTTGTCCCAGGGTGTTCAACAACAAATCAACCACACAAATTGGCCTGGGCTGAGCTGGGTTATGTCTAGGGGAATCTCCAGAAGTGTTTGAAATCCCCATGCTGTGAAACACTCAGTTAAATGGTTGATCGTTCAGTCAGTCCATTAGTTACAGTTTTGAGCAATATCTCAAACCAGACACCAAACCCTTTATCTCATCTGTGCAGATAAGCAGTTACACAGTCCCTGGAACAGGTAGGGATTTCATGGCTTAAATGCAAGAACAGACACAATCCTGGTACAGCTGCACCACAACCGTGGCTGAAGAACAAATTTTGTTTTCATAGCTCCAATCAACAACTGAAGTCACAGAAGTCTTGAATCCAGAAAGTGTTTTTTTTTCACCACCTATTCTAGAGAGTCCAAAATCACGGCTGAGCTCAGAGAAATCCACTGGGTACGTCTCCACAGAGCCTGAGTCCCACACAGTGACGCTTTGGACTGACTCACTGCTGTGTCCTGACAACTCTGAGCCATCTGCTTGTCTTGGTTTGGAAAGAAAGGTGTCTGGTGAGGAAGGCAGGAGCCTCCCTTGGAATGGAGAATGTAAACCCCCTCCCTCTGAATTATCATAATTTTGAAATTAAGGGGCTCTCAGGCAAAGACATGGGAATAGGAATAACAGTTCTTTACTAGGACAATTAAAATGAAAATGTACTAGTACAAAGAAAACACTGACAGAGTCAGAACACAACCTGACACCCTGTTGGTCAGGGTGTTGGTGTCAGTCCAATCAAGTCC
>JBBMKD010000102.1:2917703-2945173 GCA_037834095.1 Argya squamiceps
TGATCCTGAGTTCTCCGAGTGGACCAATTCCTTTAGGTCTCAAGCTAACCTGGACCCCAGAACATTAGAAACGACTCAATTTTCTTTAGTCTGGAGCTGAGTTTATCTTGCCAACAGCTTCTGGATGCTTTCCTGAAGAGGACTTGCTGGTTTGTTTGGGCAGGGAGCCCAGGAGCCTGTGTAGATGTGTCTGTGACAGAAATGCACAAAGAAGCAAGGAAAAGGAGAGTGTCAACCATTCCAGATAATCTCCTGTAGGTCCCCTAAAATCAATCCTCCAGAAAGAATTGAATGGGAAGGCTGCAGGATATATGATGACATAACAACCACTGAAAAGCCTTGTTATTTACTGTAGATGTCTGAAATGATCCTAAATCACAGCTCTAATCACTGCACAGAGGAAAGATTTACTGCAGAGGGACATTGTCTATATTAAGTCACTGTAAGAGGATCCTAATTTCTCTTGGATTCTATTTACAGGGCATAGAACTTAAAATTTATAAGCCACTTACAACTTTAAAGTCTAATGACCTTCCTGGAAACTCAGGACACTGAACAGCCCCCAGAAATGCCATTGGGGCTGTACTGGAGATGCTGGATTTTTGCAAGTCCTGGTAGGTTTTTTATGGAAAAGGAATGTTCCTCTGAATGACTGTGGCTCCCTGGGAACTGGTAAGGAATTCGGTTCCAGAAAGTAAATCAAATCTAACCTGGTGTTGTGAATGATGTATTTCTGCAGCCAGTATTTCTTGTGGTGAGTTCTGTGAAAAGAATCCATGAGGTCAGGAGGGATTTGTGCAGTGACACAAGGGAGAAAAGGGTACAAAAGTCACAAATCCCTGTTAATTTGACCCCATTATGATGGTAGCCAACCTCTGTTCTTGTCTGTCCCAATGGAAGTGTTAAGGAATCAAAGCTTCAAAGGAATTAAGACTTCTAGGGAACAAGATACCCTTCCTCTCCCCTTCACAGTGAAAACCTCATGTGCTGAATTGTTTTTGGAGCAGCATTAATCTTTTTTTCATGGTTGCTAATATGAGCTTAAATTTTGGAAATGTGCTGAAAAGAGGGTTGATAATTCCATGATGTTTTAGTTATTTCTAAGCAGCACTTGCACAGAGTCAAGGTCTTTTCTCATCTGATTCCAACTGTCCCAAGGGGTATTCCAGACCCTTGGCACCACACTCAGCATATAAAGGAGCAGGAAATTTGGCCAGGGATGGCTTCTTGGGGACTGGTTGGGCATTTCTTGGTTGGTGATGAAAATTTGTTTTTCATTTGCATCATTTGTTTTTCTGCAGGCTTATTGTGCTCTCTCTTTTAAAATTTATTTTCCTCTTCATTATATTACATTTAGAGTGTGATTACGGTTGTTGTTGCTATGGTTATGGTTACTGCTATTATTGTTGTTGTTGGTTTTGTCACAATTATTATTTTATTTCAGTTATTAAACTGTTCTTATCTCAACCTGTGATTTTTCTCACTTTTACCCTCCCCTTTATTTTCCCTACATCCTGCTGGGAGCAGAGAGTAAGTGAACAACTGTGTGGTGCTGAGTTCCTGGCTGGGTTTAAGCCACAACACTCCTGTACTGCTGGATCTAGATAATTCCAGAGAGCTGAAAGCCCACTCAATGAATCAGAATTACATGCACAAATGCTCAAAATATTTCTCAAGATAAAAATAAAGGAAATTTTAGGGGTGAACAAGGGAGCCAACACCTCAGCTGAGCAGGTGATTATTGGGTAAGAGTCTCCCACTCAGTGTCAGTAGCACTGCAGAACTTCACAAGAATTCATGGAAAGTCATGGTGGAAAAGTGAGAAAAAAGAGAAAATAACTTTGCTGGAGTTTTTAGGACTGGATTCTTCATCTTTTGAGGGAAGACAAATGAGAAGGCAAACAATCACCAAAAGAAACTTTGGAGTCATGAAGGAAACATGGACAAGACTTTTTTTTGTGTTGAAGTCATGGTTTGAAGTGCATCATCAAATCTGTTTGAGGAACACTTAGAATACACTGAAATGCTGGACTTGGGAAGCCACCACTGAAATTTAGTTTGACTTTAATAGAAGAGGGTCTCCTTTCAGCATGGTTTTTTTTTGAGGTTTTTCAAGGACTTTGAGTGCTGAGAGTCATCAATCTACCAACACTGTAATCCAATTTTATTAAAAAAAAATTCCAGTCATTGTAATTTTGTTCTCTCACTGCAGAAAAAGGCAATAAAGAAATCGAATATTTGAACATCAATAGATGCTCAACTCTTGACCTCTAACTTCCTTTTTTTATTAACTATGTGAAAAATTATTTTACTTTCTGAAGATTATGAATACTCAAGAGACTGCCCTGAAGAGCTATTACCTTCCCAGAGCAGAGAGTATTATTTGTTGCTTTCCTTAAAGACAAATGAACAAAGCAAACAACGAAGTAAACAAATAAACTTGGGGTCTTTTGGAATAAAAAAACATGGTTAAGGGTATGAGAAGTGATGTGTGAGATAACTGTTTCACCATGATGGATGCACCTTGTGTTCATAAATCAAAACGAATTTCGGAGAAACAAGTTGTGTCTAACAAGTTTCAGAATTAAAGCTCCTGAGTGCAAAGTTCATTTCATGCCTTTGGATGGATAATAATTTTTCCATTTTTTGAGTTCAGGGGAGATGATAGTGCTGTTCCATATGCTGATGGGAATTTGAAAGGCTTTTTGGTGTTTATGGGATGGGAACCCCAGGAAGGCTAAAAGGTAGGATGGGATGCAGAGAAAAGAATTTGCAGGGAGATCAGCCCCAACAGGCTCAGTGAAATGAACTCAGAGGTCAGTGGGGTTAAGGAGAGAGAGAAAGCGAAATAATATTGGAGTTACTAGAAGATAATCCATTATCCTTAAGATTTTGAGGTGAGGGAAATGAGGACACAAATATGAAAGAAAAAGAGAAGGAAGCCTTAGGAAAAAGGGCTGGGAAGCTGGGTGATGTACGTAGATCTGCTGAGGGACATCCCTTTAAAGACCATTCCCATCTGATATGGTAAGCTTGGTTTTTGAGGTGGGGAGAAGCACATGGAGGTAGATTTGGTTAAAACTCCCTAATCTCATGTTTGCTCCTGCAGACCTCAGAGACAGTCTGGATTTGAGCACTGACCAACTTATCCCAACATCCAATCCATGCTTCCATCACTTCTTTCCGTCAATCCATCTTCAGCAAACCAGACACCTCTTTTTGGAGGAAAACCCCTGAGCACTTCAGTCAAACTGGGGCTTGTGATCCTTTCAAAGAGGACCCTGAGCAGAATTAGGTCATCTCAGATGATCCCTGAGGCACCTGGGAATCTGGAATCTCCCCTCATGGCACTTCTTTCAGTCCAAACCACGTTTGCTTACGTTGTGGTAGAACTCTCATGTTCCCACCCGATGAAATGCAAATAGGTGTGTGCATCTGAATTATTGTCTGTTCCCAAAGGCAGCTCCTCAGAGATTAAATTTTCCATTTGTATTCTCGCTATTTAGCAAGTTGTGTTTGCCTCGTTTTAATTGCAGAGCCTCAGTAAATAAGCAGAAAGCTGAAGGCTTTGCTGAGTCCCTCTTCTTGAGAGACTATGAAGGGGAACTAATTTATTTCTAACATGGAGGCATCCAGACAATTTCACTGTGTCTTGTTCCAATTATGAAAGCAAAATGAGAACTAAAGGCACATTTACTCAGGAACTGGAGATATCCCCACTAATTTTGGTTAATTCTGTCAAGTGCCTTTTGACAGCTGGAGAAATTACTGCAGTTTGTTTGCCTTTTTTCTGGATGACTTTCAGCTCTCTTTAAAGATCTTGTGCTGTTTATTTGAATAAAATTCTCAATTTGTTTGGATGTGGAGTAGCTCCCAGCTCTTCATGCTGGGCCACGGCACAGGATCAAGACCCAGGTGTGATGATCCAAATAATTTACTTGTTTTTATACTCCTTGGAATGATTTATCTGCTGTGTCCACCAATGTCCCACAGCAAAAGAGTTGGATATCACCATCCTGTTCCCAGAGAGAAGGAGGGGAATATTTAATAGGAAAAATAATAAAGAGCTGGAACCTACAGAAAAACTGTTTGTTCTTTTATCCTCCCAGACTTCTCAGACACCTGAATCCTTTTCCTGGGAAAGTGCATCTGGGATGTCCCCTTGTAGAAACCAAAGAATTTATTTTCTCTCTGAGATCAAGAGATAGGGAATGGGATATTGGTCCAATATATTTTGCTTGTGTTTAATTAAAAAAATGAAAGATTAGTAAGCAAAAAGTCATTAAGTTTGATCTTTCATAAGAGACAAGGTAGTCGATATATTCAGCACATCTTTAGCACATTTAATTTTGTAAATTAATTTCTGTGTCTCACGAGGACATTTGTTCATTGATTATCTTTGCAGTACCTACAATTTTTTCTACCTTTTTTGACCAAGGATACATTTACTAAAAAAACTGTTACTTCCATTATTTGAACATTTTTGGATGGCAAAGAGACATTAATAATAAAAATATGGGGGGGTTACACTGAGAGAGGTCCTGCAGGATATTCTATGATTCTAAGAGAAGTTTTTTGCCATATTAAACAGGATAATGAATCCACAGGTAATTGAGAAGTGACTGCAGAATAATTTGGCTGAAATTGCAGGGCTTGTGGTAATAAACTTCTATTAATTTTCCTCTAATCAAGGGGATGGTGTTCTTTATTAAAAAAAAGGAATAAAATAAAATTAGAGTCTGGTTGTCACATTGAGTAAAAGGATATAAATATTTAAAATTGAAAAGGGTAATTCCTAGTTTATTTTGTTTTATTTGGACATGCACTTGCCTTTAGGTGGATCAAAGTTGAAATATAATATGAACCAAAAAGAAAAAAGTCTGGTTTATGTAGAACGAGAGAAATATCTTTGAAGAAGGGTTTGTAGCTGGCAGAGTTAACTCTACTTAGTCAAACTTGCTGATGTTGCAATCTTGATCCATCTAAGTTCTGGGAGGGGGGAAAAAAAAAGGACAGATCAATGTTCTTTACAAGTGCTTTGTTTTGTTTAGAAGTGACAACATTCATTACTGCTCCCCTCATAAATCACTTCACACATTAACAGAGCACGACCAAATTGCTTCTCATTCTCTCTGAGAATCATTAGTAACTCTCCAAATCTCAGATAATTACGTCTTAGTTTTTTTAAACAACACCTGTGTCACTGTTAAAGCTTTATGGAAACTGGGTTTTGACAAAAAAAAAAATTTAAAAAGACAACTTTTCAAGTCTCATTTGCATATAGTTCCCATAAACTCGTTCCCCAAGAATTCAATTTGAATACAAGAAAACACCTCAAATTGAAAAGTTTTATTGGAACTCTCCTTGATATTGTCAGAGTAATAACCTCATCTACAATGTTATACATTACTGAATACTAAAGACTCCTTCCAGCCTTCCTGCCTTTTGTTTTAAGTTTTGCAATGGAAAGAAATTTTTCTGCCTTCAAGCTCTCTTAGCTTTTATTCTGCTCCGCCTAAATCTGTTTTCTGTTTTCAAAAAGGTGGGAAAATCCCTTTGGATACTGAATTCACACAACGGGATATAAATGTACGGATAATTTAGGAACTACACCAAACACGAGATCACCCAAATTTTGGGCTGATTTTATTGACTGAATTTTGATTTGTATTCTACATTCAACTCACAAGTTACTCTGGGGAGTACCTCCACACCAGCAGTGTAAAGTATTTGTATCCTTATGTTCAACTCTTCACACCCAAAAGGAATCTGACTGGAAAAGGCATCTCATGGAAAACAAAAATGTTGTGGCACCAGCTGGAATAAAACTGGTTAAGGAAAAAATCAGAAGGAATGGGAAGGTAAAAAACTTTGGCCACAGGCCATGAGTAACTGCTGGAATCAGGATGAGGAAAGAACATGAACAAATTTCATCATGTCTGATTTCAGCATCATTTAATCTGCTATTCCAAGGGTCTATGAAATAAACTTTAAATAAAGTTTATTTTTTTAAACCTCACCAATTTTATTTCAAAGGGATGACGTAAAAGGTTCATTCTGAATCCATGGACTTCTTCTTTATGGATTTCTCACCAAACACCCCCTTAAACACACACATCAGCATAAAACCCCCCACTATTACAAAAATAATTGAACTCTTTTTATTTTGATTTCTCTTTCTCAGCTGTCAGAAACAAACCACAGAAAGCATTCTTTCCATTCTAGTGGCTTTTCACCTCTTACATTGTGATGGGAAATTCGTACTGACGTGCCTGACCTACAAAAAATCCCTCAGAAAGTCTTGATCAATATCTGGGAGATGTTTTGAAACACTCAGATGAAAGGCACTATAAAATTAGAAGTGTTTTCCTTACTTGTACTCTGACACTAATATTTACCTTTGAGCTTGGGCTTTTGGCAGAGTTTTCAGTCTCTGTTCCCATTTAAGGAAAGTAATTATGCACAACTTTCTAGGGGGGAAGAAATAGAGGGAATATTCTCCATTTCCTGTCCTTGTGAGTTAGACTTTGTTCCCTTTGGACATCTAAATCTACTCAAGAGAAATAATATCTCTCCAAGAGAAATAATGCATCAGAATGAAATTTGCTATGGTACCATATAATTAAACTCATTGAAAAGTGGAAGAAATAATCAAAAATAATCTGGGGAGAAAAACCTGATGTTTAAATGGTCTGAAGAACCTGTCATTGAATATTTATTTTCCTTTTCATCCCACTTACAAATGAAAATAAAAGTATTTTACAGACACACACAATGAACCAAGTGCAACCAAGACCTGGAATATTTTACAATCCCAATTCATTCTTGAGAATGAGGAAGAAATGGGTGTAGTGGAGTTAACAAATAGTTCAGCAAGGCTTTCTGATTTCTGCCAGTGCTTTCTTAGGAATGATTTAACTCCTCTGTGCTCCAGCTTTTCCTTCTCAACAGCAGAGAAATCAGTCTTAAGCCTCCTAGAGATGGTTTTAGGAGGCTGATTTAGCCCATATACAAGGGGTTTTTTACAATACATTTTTTTTCTGGGTCATTATTTCAGCATATTTTTATATTTCCCCTCTGAATGCTGTGTTTTAACTGGAATAACCTTACACCAGTGTGCAATTCAATATGGGTTTAGTTACACTGGGTTTCTATCTGTTTGAAGTATGCACATTATCAGGAATCCACAATTCATCTGGAGGGAAACAGGCTGAGCTCCTTGGTGGTTTAGGATGACTGTCACAGCCAAATATAACCTTGTCTAAGCTCTCCTGGTTTTGTCATTGACTTTGTCACATGAACTGTGTGAAGATCAACCTCTACCCCATTAATCTGCCATTTCACAGGGAATGCTTTGCCAAATCCTGTTGCTTCCCTCAAAAATGTCTAAATTCCACCCAGCTGTACTGCTCCACTAAGCCCAGATGGAGATGTTTGCTGTCCCTCATCACTGCTGGTTCTGCCTTTATTAATCTTCTATTTCCTCAGCTCTCACAGCCCTTTCAGAGAATTTCTGATAAAACATTGCAGCATAATTTCTCTCTATCTGGTTTGCCAAGCCAGAGCTGATCAAACCCCCTGTGCTGGGTTTGATTTCCTTCAAGCTTCCTTCTTTCACCTTTGGTTTGGAATTCAAATCACACCACATGAACCCCCTCACCTCACAACTTTTCTCTGACTCCATTCCCCCTATTTCTCCTTTTTTCTCCTTCTCTCTGCCTACAGGCTTCTCAAATCCTGTAATTAAATGTATCTGGGAGGGGAGAGAGAAGTTGCGAGGAAAGGGATTGAGCAATCAGCTCCAGCCCCAGGGTGTGAGTGTGCTGCACACTAAATAATGCCAATACCCTTAAATCCACCTTTGGAATCATGAACCACAGAATCCTGGAATGGTTTGGGTTGGAAGGTTAAAGATCACCCAGTTCCACCCCTGCCATGGGCAGGGACACCTTCCACTATCCCAGGGTGCTCCAAACCCCTTCCAACCTGGCCTTGGACACTTCCAGGGATGCAGGGGCAGCCCCAGCTTCTCTGGGAAATCTCTGCCATCACTGTCACAGGGAACAATTTCTTCCTCATGTGTAACCTAAATTTTCCCTCTTTCAGTCTGAACTATGATTTTTTTCCCAGGTAACTCCATTTTCCTCATTAAACCCACAATTAATAGACAAAAAAGCCCCAGTCAAATCCATATATTTCTTGTTGTTTATCAGCCAGCCTCTCTGTGGGGCTTTTAGCTGGCCCCAAACAAACACTACCCAGTTCTGAACCTCTTTATCTTCTCTGCCCAGAAAGGGAAAGGAAAGGGAGTTTTACACGCAGCAAAGGAAGGCAGAGTGAGGAAGTTTGGATCCTGGCTGAAAGGAACTGATAAAGCATTCAGAAAAAAATTCAGTGCAGTAATCCAGCCCCATGGACATGACAAATACCAAAGGAATTGGGCTGATGTGGTCCATGGCAAATAGGTCAGACAAGCTGAATGTTCTGCCACTTGGAGGTCTCTTACAGTAGTAAAACTTTTTTCAAAACTCCAAAGTGTGCAAACAAATATGGTCTTTCTTTTCTGACTGGAATCCAGGAGTCAGGGATGTTGTAATGGGGATGATCAGAGCAGTTGCTGCTCTGAGGAAAACTTCTGAGGGATGGTGAACACTTTCTTTTTTCTTTTTTTTTTTAGGATATAATACAGAGGGAGCATCTCTCTAAGCAGATGAATAGAAATATTTTTCTTGTGGCAGTCACTTTACTGGGGAGAGCTGCTGAGAAAGAATTTGCTTTCAGTGAGAAAATCAAAATCACCAATGCAGAACTGCTCCCACTCTCATTGCAAACAAATTCCCTCTACCACATTTATTTTGTGGATTAAGTGAGGTGCTCTTCATGGTGGCAAGAGCCACAAGCCAGGACACTGGGCAGTGTGGGACATTGTAAGTTTATCTGCTTCTGTTTGTGATCTCACACGTCTGAAGCAAATGAGCTGTGTCACCTTTCCCTGTCACACAAATCCAGATTTCAGTGCAGGAATCACAGCAAGGCAGGTTTCTTTGTCACAAATATCCAGAACACCTGCAAAGCTCTAATTGCCAAGCTTTCATTGAAGTTAATAAATTCAGAGGAAAAGCACAAAAGTTAATAAATTTAGAGGTTAGGTAGCAACACCACGGCACTGAGATTGCAAAAACAAATCTCTCACCGCTGGATGTGAGAGAAGGATCCAGAGACTTTAACCACAGAAGGAAATAAATAAAATAGGCCAGAGAGATTTATCTGGGCTATAAAACAAGTAAGATATAATTACTAACATAAAGAGGACTGAATACAGTTCTTGCTCCCAAATGAATGTGGTAATTTCATCCTTTCAGCTCCAGGACTGGGCTGCTCCTGAGGTCAGGAGTGGAC
Source organism: Argya squamiceps (assembly GCA_037834095.1). Lineage (NCBI taxonomy): Eukaryota > Metazoa > Chordata > Aves > Passeriformes > Leiothrichidae > Argya > Argya squamiceps. The sequence continues at coordinate 2,927,103 of JBBMKD010000102.1, forward strand.
ATTCCTTGGGATTGAGGAGTTTTGGATGGGACAGAGCCATCCCAGGAAGAGGGATGAGATAATAATACCTTTGGCTATCATTGCCTTTGCTCAAGTCAGCCCTGGAACCAAATTCTAAAGCATAGCACCATTCAGCTTGAAGGTTTAGTACAAGCAAAACAAATAAATATCTAAATTTTCCCTCTGTCCACGGGTAAATATGATCAGCCCAATCTTTCCCAGTGTGTTTCTCCTTTGCCTCCATCAGTCATGTTACTTGTAATTCATTCCTTAATTAGTCTATGCCAGCTCACAAGTGCTTTTTGTGCTGCATTTCTCAGTCATATTTGTTTTCACATGAAAGAGGAGACTAATTGTGCTCATCCCACAGGTTACCACACAGAATATTTCACTTTGGGCTCAGTGTTCAGACCATATGATAAAAAATGGCGCCTCATGGGAACAATAGAAAAAAAAAATATTGAAATGGCCTTGCAGAGTTGTTTGGTTTTCAGGATTTTTTAAAATAATTATATATTTGTAATATGGTATTTGTGAAGAACATCAGTGAATATGTCCTTGAATTAAATGGACACTTGATTTTTTGTCACCCAATATGTTTTCTTTTGATGCATTAAGATGTAGAACAGAATGATTTATGGCACATCAATAAATTACCCCAGTTTGGAAGAACCAGAAGAAAAAATGAATAAATGCATGCAATATTTGGCAGTATAATAAGAACCAGTATTTAAAATAGCTGGATATAATCAGGCACAAGCTCTCCTGCTTTCAGATGATCACTGTGTTCTTTCCTCTGGCATCTAAAAAACAAAGTGTAAAAAGAAAACCTCTCACTTTCAAGATCTCTAGATGCCTTATAGTCTGTGTTATTTCAAGAACTAAACCAAGCTACTTTATTTTAAAAAAATAAATTAGGTACAAAACTAAAATTATCACATAAATATAGCTATTTAATATGAACACTTTTTTTTCCCTAAGATTCTACAAAGGAGAACTTGGGAAATGCCACTTTTTGCATCAGATTGGTGATGAGAAAACTCTTGATATCTAAAACTTACACCTATTGTTCAGGAGGAAAGCTATTTTGCATAGAATTAAACTTGAGAATATTTCACTTTACAGATGTAACAGACACAGCACATCACCTGTAGTACCAGTCAGGCACTCAACTTCTCTTGGAAACCCCCTCTTGGGTAATATAAATTACACTTTGGAGGTGATTTATCCTCTCCTCAAACAGCACAGGGTGACATGAAAACCTGGATGAGTCATTTCAATCATCTGTGCTTCCAATCCTGTGCTTTCAAACAAAGTAAGAAGTGGCAAACTACACAGAGTTGTGAATTTAATTTCTCTTCCTACATTTTGTGCAGGATATTATCTATGATGTGTTAGGAAAATAATATTTGTGTGGGGAAAATCTCTCATTCCAATATTTTTGTGCTGTGGAGATGCATCTGTCAGCTCCAACTCACCTGGAAAATGCAGAACTCCACGTTTCCCTTTGCACATTTAAAACTAAAGCACAAGCAAAGAGTAAAACTTGCTGGAAGAAGTGGCTGAGGATCTGTGGAGTGCTCTGTCAGGAGATGATTTGAAGGCCAAGAGCAATCCATTTCAAAGTCAGCAGTAGGACAGCTCTGTTACATAAGGTGCAAAATGCCTGGAATAGCACTGCCACGAGCACTCTGTGAGACTGGGGTGTAGAAAAAGCTATATAAAGACACGGCATTATTTATTCACCGTGTTGATTCCGCTTGCTTTTGCCTCAATTCCTTTCCAAAATTAGGACAAGGAGGTGAGTGCATGAACAAAGCAATCCAAGCCATCCACCCTGAAGTCTTTCAGAGGAAGCTGTTTTGCTCTCTTGTCATGGCAGCAGTGATTTGTGTTCATTCTTCATTCTGTGCACAACTTTAAGGAGACAGGATAGACCTCAGATAGACCCTAGTCCTGAAATGGGTGTAGGTTTACTGAATGTCCATGCAGGGGTATAAATTCCACTAAAAATCACAGATATTCTGCTCCCAGAAAGCTGAAGATGATTAAACCTAATGAAGGTCTAATAAAAATTTGTCCTGACTGGGTCTGATCTGCTATACAAGCCCAAGATTATCTGCACAGGGAATAACCAGCAGGAGGATCACACTCAGCAATACCACAAAAATTTGTTAATCTCAGTAATATTAACCAACATTTCTGCAGGGAAGTGACCCCCTTATCCCCTCACTGAGAATCTGCCACTTAAAGAACTTTATACTCACCTTTATTTTTATTTATGCTGTCCTTCATTACTCTGTCCTCACTCTTCCTCCTCTTGTATTTTGGACAACATCACAAATTCATGTTCATGATCAGTGCACCTATGAAAACCTCCCATCTTTAAGAGCTAGGCTGAGGCAGTTTGAGATGAAAGACATGGCAATCACAGCAGGGTATTTCATAATACCTCGAAAGAAAAGAGAGCTGCATTTCCCCTCTCAGCCTCAAACACTCTCATTCAGTCTGATTTGGATCCCAGATTCCTCACTGTCCTCTGCCTCAGCTGTGGGGACCCATGAGAAAAAACATCCCAAACACAAAACCATCCCAAAAAAATGGGGGTTAGCTACAGGGCTCCAGAACCTACGTTGTCTTTGAAAAAAATGCAAATTCAAGGCCTCATTTCTGCACAGCTGCTGGGAGGTAGAAACTTCTGTGGGTAAATTGTTCTTAATGTCTTTCCAGTGGTCCCAGAAGATTGTCAGAGAAGTAGCACAAAAACAAGGTCAGTGCCTGTGGCTCACAAGATTCAAAGCAAGGAAAAGATAGAAAAATTTAAAAAATAAGAAGATAGGCCTGGCCCAGCACCGAATTTTGCATTGGAATTCTGTTGGAACCCTGGTCACTGAGAATTTCAGACTTTCTGTGCTGACAGGCACTGACCCCCAAGGAAACACTGCATTTGACCTGAAGCCGTGGAAAAGGCTTCCAAAATTGAGTGACAGCACTGGGATTATGGGTGTGGAGTTTGAATAGAAGTGTGTGATATCACAGGGTGGAAAACTTAAAGTTTAAGGGTTTAGAATACAGTAATAGATCTAAAGCAAGATGGAGGATTTAGGGCAGAGGCTGAGTCCTTCTTTCTCACCTTCTTCCTCATGGGTCTGGGTGGTATTTTGTAATTGGGTAGAAAAATCCACATTGCAGACCATGGGTGGTTGGTTATTGGGTTAAAAGCAAAAATAATTTAGGTGTAATTTCTTAATTGAACACTTTATCCTTAAAAGGCATTGTAGAGAGAGAGATAGGGGCCATTTTTTACTTTGTTAGCTTGAAGTGCTGTAGAACTCAGGGCTTGTGAGACTGTAATATAGATAAGAGTTAATAAACATCTGAGTCCAAACAAGAAATACTATCTTACTCATTTAATCCTGACTCTGGCAAAAAAAAGAAGATAAAAAGCAGCAGAAGTCAGGAATAAAAGAAGAGTTTTCTGTAAATACACCAACAACCAAAGGCGGGCTGAGGAGAATCTCCATCCTTTACTGGATGTGGGGCTGAACTTGAGCCCAGGAGTGCCCAAATGTCCAAGAAGGACAATGACACCAGGCCTGCAGCAACAAGTATGGCCAGCAGGACCAGGGCAGGGGTTGTCCCTTTGTGTCCCACTGCTGAGGCCACACCTCAAATCCTGGGGTCAGTTCTGGGCCCTTCACAGCAAGAGAGACATCGAGAAAGAAAACTGCATCAAGAGATATTTAAGAGTAGGAGTTCAGGTGAATTGATAGGAACTAGGTTCCTTAGCCTAAATATTGCTGGTTTTCTACCTCCCACCATGAAAAAGGAAAAGAGTTGATGTGTATTTAAGGTTTCTCCAGCCAAAAACCCTCGACTTCAGGAGCATTCAAATGTGATGCAGACACAGAAGCAAGGCACAACATAAACTGGAAGCTGAATTTCTGTGGACATCACTCAAAGCTGGGGTTAAGTTTGTTGTTTTGGGGTTTTTTTTCCCCATTTAGCTCATTTTTAGCACTCCCTGTTGCCCTCTTAATGAGATCGTTTTGCTGAGCTGCTCAAGAGCTGCCATGTCTGTTCCCCACATTTTACTGCTGCATCAGCCTGGCAGCATAGGAATTCTGAGGGTGAACAATGGCTTTGACCTTAGTGTGGCAATGGGAAAAATGTCAAATGTATTGATCCATCTGCTCTCCTGTTGCAGTTCAAGGGCACCAGCCAACCCTGGCAAGTGTTTTCAGCTGCACCAATTGTCAGTACAGTGTGTTCTAGCACCAGACAGGAGCTTTACCTGAGGTGATGCCTCAATGCCCTGTGCAATCAATACTGGACTAATTTGTGTTTTAGCTGAGTCCACAGAGCTTGTAGCACGTTCTGAGTGGTTTAAACCATGAGTTAACAAAGCCAAAAAACTCTCAAAGGGAAACTGAGTGGGGGGAATGACCCTTGGAAAAAAACAGGGACAAGGATAATAAAGTCATAGAATGGTTTGGGTTGGAGGGGATATTAAAACTCATCTTGTTACATTCTTTTCAGAGGCAGGGACACCTTCCACTATCCCACGTTGCTCCAAGCCCCATCCAACCTGGCCTTGGGCACTTCCAGGGATCCAGGGGCAGCCACAGCTCTGGGAAGCTGTTCCAGTGCCTCACCACCCTCACAGGGAAGAATTTCTCCCTAATTTCTTTTCTAAACCTCCTCTCTTTAAGTTTAAAGCTATTATCCCTTGTCCTATCACTGCATTTAAGCTTTTAAATCCTAATTCTAAAATTTGAACTAAAAGTTATTCAAATCCCATCAGCAAGATGATTTACATTTACATGTCAAAATGGAAAGAAGGAGAGGAAGAATTACCTGACAGATAGAAATATCTTGTTAAGCTGCAGCAGAGCCAGAAAAGAATGAAAATGCAAAAGGAGCATATTAGTGAAACAGATTGCTTAACCTGGAAGAGACTCCTTAACATCATAATAAAATACCACATATATTCTCCTTCAACTGACTTTAATTCTAGGAATTTCAGGGGTACCATTAAAACAAGTTTTACAATAATCCTTCTAGGACTCTGAAGTATTGTAAAATAAATTAAGATAAAGAGGAATGTCAGAGAAATATCTATTGCTCCTTTGCTGTCAAGAGTTAAGGGCTGTATCAGACCATCTGTCAAGAAGAAAAAAAATGAGCAGACATAATCACGGCCTACAGTAATGTTATGTGGGAGACAAAACAGCAGATGAAAAGGTCAAAACTCCTCCTCAGCAGTGTTTGTTCAAGAGCAGCACAGTTCCAGCAGTGAGCAGGACTCTCAAGGTGTGAGGCAGCTCCAGTTTCCCTCAGCCCCTCTGCCCCATGAGCCAGGATCCCCTCTTGGCCTGGGTGACTGGAGCAGCCTTTGTCCTAAATTTGTCATTCTGGCATGGTCAGACAGGTTAGTCATTCCTGCCTCACCTCCCGTGGGATTGTGAAAGGCAGGAATATTTTTCTCCAGCATTATGAGGCAGATAATAGATCTCATGTGGAGATCAGCTGTCTCCTGTGGGAGAGACCCCTCAATGGGGCAGAGGAAGGACATTGGTCCCTCTCACTAAAAAGTGACAGGAACAACATGGGAATGACCCAAAGTCCCATTTCCATCTCCTGTGGGGGGAAGTAGAGCTGGGAAGGAGAGAGGGATGGGGGGAAGGTGTTTTCAAGATTTACTTTAGTTCTATTTTCCTTCTCACTGTCCTGCTCTGAGTTTGTTGATAATAAATTCAATTAACATCCCTGACTTTGAGTCTGCTTTGCCTGTGGCTGCATTTGGCCACTGATGTGTCTCTGTCCTTATCCCAACTCATGAACTTTTTCTCTCCCCTGCCCACGTGAAGAGGGGACCCTCAGAATGCTTTGGCTGCCCATCCAGCCAGCGTCAACCCACCACAGTGTTAACAACAAAGAATTGGTTTAATAATAATAATAACAAACAACACGTTTCAAGGCTCAGGCTTCTGCAGAGGCAGCAAAAAGTCCTGAGATCTCCAAAAGATCTCATGCAAGGGGTACAACATCCCCCAGGGGCTGCTTGCCTTGTACAAGGAATGAGCCAGGATGGATTTGCTGCTGTGGGAGGCACTGACAGGGTCTCAGGCACCACTTCTCCTTCCTGCAGCAATTCAAAATGTCCTTCTGATGCAATCCAAAATGTTCTACTGCATCCAAAATGTCCTTCTACTGCAATTCAAAATGTTCTTCTTCAGCAATCCAAAAATGTTCTTCTCCAGGAATCCAAAATGTTCTTCTCCAGAAATCCAAAATGTCCTTCTGCAGCAATCCAAAATGTCCTTCTACTGCAATCCAAAATGTTCTTCTTCAGCAATCCAAAATATTCTTCTTCAGCAATCCAAAATGTCCTTCTACTGCAATCCAAAATACTCTTCTACTGCAATCCAAAATGTTCTTCTCCAGGAATCCAAAATGTCCTTCTGCAGCAATCCAAAATGTCCTTCTACTGCAATCCAAAATGTCCTTCTACTGCAATCTAAAATGTCCTTTTGCTACAATCCAAAATGTCCTTCCGCTACAATCCAAAATGTTCTTCTTCAGCAAACCAAAATTTACTTCTACTGCAATCCAAAATGTTCTTCTCCAGGAATCCAAAATATTCTGCAGCAAAGGTGGCAGGGCAGGTGTAGGAAGCTGCCTTTTCCTTTTTGCAGAGTTGGTATCTGCAAATGGGAAATCGTTGCCAGCTCTTGGCGGGGGGATGCATACTCAGATCCTTTCCAGCAGGGAATTCCTGCTGTTCCTGCCATTCCACACCAGGGGTTTCTTGGAGAAACTGGAGGAAAAATAACTTGTTAAAGTAATATTGAAAATCAGAAGACCCTGAAGTGTTAATGTACAAGTTATAGTGTCAGTTGTAATCTGATGTGTCAACTCTAAGCAAGGTGAATATTCTGAAGGAAAAAAATCCTCAAAACCTCCATTTCAAAACTCAGAGTGTACTGTAGGTGTTATATCAGCAGGAATCTAGGGTTGCATGGTCTGAGATAATTTTCTCCAGTCTTTATCAGCTTGAAAATGTTTTAATCCTTCCTGACACTGATAGAAAGAGATTAATTGTGTCACTGAGGTTGAATTTCACAGCATGAGTAGTAGGGAACAGGTTACACTGGGACATCTCCCCCCTTCACAGGAGATAAATAAGTAGACAAACAAATAAATAAAAAGTTTGCGGGTAATTTCATATTTCATTTGAAGAGACACCTCTCAATACCTCTCTTGACGTGACCCTGAGGAAACATGAATTGCTTTTACAACAAAGTTAGGGATTCTTCAGTCAGACAAAGTGTCATCACAAACCTCTGTGTGTATGTGGCAAATATTTTGACCCAAATATCCAAAATTTAACAGGATGTGGCATTGCAAGCTAAAGATATATGGAACTCTCACCAAACCATTCTGTGGCTGATTTTATTTGTTTTTGTTTCACTAGATGAAGTTCATGTCTGTCCAAACAAAATGCAGTCTCTTCTTTCTCCCAACAGCTATCAAACTCCTCAGGAACAGAAGGTGACATTTTATTTTGGATGAAAACACATATTTGTGTAAGCTCAGAGACTGCTGTTACAAAATGGAACTTAAATCTTTAGTTAAAAATAGCTTAAATAAATAAACTCTTCCAACAGTAACAAAAGCAATGACATTTTGTTCACTATTTCACTGCTAAGATTAATAATTTCTTTGTGTACTTTTCAGACAACTTTTCAGTGCTGGCACTGAGATCCCAAGGCATTCACAGAATTTATTTAAGATAATTAGAATGGGTTGCATTGAAAGTCCACCAAAATCAATGAAATGTGGTCAGCTTTTAATCAAAAATCGTGTGGCCAACAGGGGCAGAGAAGTGATTGCCCCTGGTGATGCCACAGCTCCAATCCTGGGGCCATTTTAGGGCCCCTTGATACAAGGAGGATATTGAGGGAAATAGAGATTTTTCCTAAAAAAGAAGCCAAAAAAAGATGCCTTTTCCAGAGAAGGAAAGGAACTGGGAATGGGGCTGGAGCACCACTCTGATGAGGCTGAGGGAGCTGCCCAAGCAGGAATTTGTGGGAATTTCAGACCCAGAAAATTCTCAAAACCTTGTGTATGGAGGCCCCAATACAAAAAAGAATTCAGGGTTCAACCTGAGACCTTGGAAAAGGCTTCCAAGTTTGGAGACCATAAGTAAAAATGTGAGTTTGTAGTTTAGACAGAAAGACATTAAGCTAGGTAGTGGAAAGTTTTAGAGTTTAAAGTAGATATAGTAGATACAGAAGTAGTTATAAAAGTAATAAGAAGTTTCAAGGTGTAGTTCTCTAAGTTTGTGGGCCATGAAATGATTGGTCAAGCGAGTCCACGCTGCAGTAGAGATGTATAAGACAAATTAATTAGGGATTGGTGTGATAGTAAAAACATTCTTTGTGGCAGCAGTTTATTGGTTAATTAACCTTTAACAGACCTTGTAACCTGTGATCTTGTGACCACTGATGACCACTGGCCATGAATTCCTGGAGTATGTGGTGGAGACGTTCTCACTCCTTGAGACTGAGGCAATAAATCATGCTCTAAGACATCTCCCAGTGGTTCTGTCTCTCTTAAAGACCTGACAGGAATTCTTTATCCACCACCTCAGGAAAGCATAAAAGAGAAATCCTTTGTCCCTATTACTGACGATTGATAGAGAGATGAGAAGACAGATTCGGTGACCAGAATCCGATTTTACTCAGGTTTTCCAATAGCTTATATAGCATTTCAAGAAGGTTAATAATTTTCCACTACAATAATCAGGTTAAAAGATCATACAAACAACTTATACATTTTACAGCATCTTTGCTTGCAGGGAGTTGACTGAATCTCTCCTCTTCCCATAAACTGGTTTAATCCCATCTTCCACAATCTTCAAAGCTCTATTTATTCCTGCCATGGCATCTTGGTTACCAAACCAGCTAATTAAGTCTGTTTTACTCTCTGTCCTGTGTATTCCCACATCTTCTGCACTGGTGTCACCTCAGTGTTCATCACTCAGGTGCTGCACCTTCCAGCCAACCCCCAAAGCCAGCTTTTCCACAGGGAATTTTGCCAGCCCTGATTTTGTGCCTGCCTGGCTATTCCTCCTCCAGGAGCCGAACTGGAAAGGCAGAATAAAGCACCAGAATCAGCAGGTTGTAGCACTTTCACCATAGCAGAGCTCTGCCCCTTCCCAATTTGTCTCAGATCTTTTCTGCCCCAGGCTGGAGTTTCCATAAGGAAAATGTTTTTTACTCATATGCTTCATTTTATTCCTCACTTTAGGAATACAGATATCTACAGAAAACAGCACATGGATATTTTTTGTGGGTCTGGGGTCTCTGTTACTAATTTTTTCTGATGGGTGAGCAGGAATCACACTCTTTACTCTTGAGTTTAGATTGTAAGAAATAAGAGATCCTATTTTCGCCTCATCAATTGCATTGTTAAACTTTTATGGGTTTACAAATCGTGTCAAAAAACCTACCCTACTCCTCTGGAAAGCTGTGACCTGTGTCATGACAAAACTAAATAAATAAATTTAAGAAAGGAATAATTTGTGCTTTCAACAAGCAATTCTCAGTTAACAATAGTCTGTGATGTCACAATGTAATCCAGAGTGAGTGACCCGGCCATTAAGATACAATCAGCACAATAACCAACAAAACATGGTTTGATAAAACATTTATAACAATATTCAAAACTTATTTAGTGAAAAATGTACCTACAAAAGCAGTTAGAAAATAGAAATTATTTTAAATCACTGGTGTGTTCTTTAATGTGTTTACAAGCACTTTATAAGGAGTTAATTTAGGAATGTGTTTGCTTTTAACAGCAAAATGGTGACAAATCAACAATCCTCTCTTGATCATGCAAAAATTACCTTGATTAGCAGTTATTTAATCAGAATAAAAGTGGAGAATATCAAGGGTATATTGATATAGATAAAGCAGAAATAGAATATAAATTTGCTCTAAAATTATTTTTCAAAATCAATATTTTTGGATGAAAATGTCTTTTTTGAACAATATGTACCAGTTGGAAGCAATTGAACAATTTGTACCAATTGGAACAACTACTTTTGGGATATGAGGGACTTCACGCAAGCAAAAAAAAATTTGACTTCTGGAGGTTTTTACATTAATTTTGGGGGTTTTTTTTCCCTCATAAACAACTACTCATTCAACAAGAGTTAATTTAGGATGCACCAATAACTTCTGCTATGCAGAAAATTAGATTAGATTACTTCCTTTTTTTTTTTTTAATTTAATAATCTGTAAAAAGAGCTACACAGACACGCACAACGTTTGAAATCACCAAGCACATGAGATAACTGTGATTCAATTCAAATAAACGTTCCAGCACTTCCTGAGGCTGGGCAAGGAGAACTCAGACTAACATACGTTATCTGTCACACTCTGGAGTGTCAGATCCCTGCACCCAGCACAAGATCCAGCACGTGTGTGCTTGGGAGCAGAGGAAAAATTCTGCTGTGACAGATTTACAAGCTGCTCCTCTTCCTCAGCTGTCTCCCTGGTGATTCAAAGCACAGAAAGGACAGTGAGAAATTGAGTTATTGCCCAGCTCTGCTCAGGCTGACATTAAGAGGAATATTAAGAAGTGACCCACCTGCAGACCCTGCAATCAAACCCAAAAATAATTATAAAAATCTTGGTTGGATGGATTATATCTTTCCCTAGAGAGCAGCTGAGCACAATCCCACATGGTTTAAACACTGCAGGAAAGAGGATCTCTACATTTTCACAGCACCTATATGTGCTACCAAAATATCCTGTTAAATCCAGACTCTTGCCCCAGAGTGTCCAGAGAAGAGAAGATGATGACTTTACCCATCCTGTTTAATCATCCATCAGAACCTTCCCTCCAGTGGAAGTTGTCCCTGCCCATGTCAGAGGGCTGGAAAAAGATGATCTTTAAGGTCCCTGCCTGTTGGAACCCTGGGCACTGAGAATTTTAGGCTTTCTGTGCTAAAAGGCACTGACCCTCAAGCAAGAACTACATTTGACCTCAGGTCAAAATTGAGTGATAGCACTGGGGTTGTGGGTGTGTAGTTTGAATACAATTGTGTGATATCACAGGATGGAAAACTTAGGATTTAAGGTTTTAGTCTATAATAATGTATATCTAGAGCAAGATGGAGGATTTGGGGTATTGTCTAAGTTCTTCTTCTTTCACCTTCGTCTTCACGGGTCTGGGTGGTGTTTTGTAATTGGATAGAAAAATCCACATTACAGACCATGGGTGTTTGGTTATTGGGCTAAAAGTAAAAATAATTTAGGTGTCATCGTGTTATTGGATAATTAGTGCTTAAAAGACCTTGGAAAGACTTAGAGCCATTTTCTACCTTGTTGGCTGGAACTCACAAGTTGTGAGACTGTGCTGTAGATAAGAATTAATAAACAACTGACTCCAAACACAAACATTGAGTCGCCCAAGCATTTAATCCCAGCTCTAACTGAAGAAAAGAAGATAACAAACCCACATCTTCCAACCCAAACCACTCTGGAATTCTGTAATTTCTGTGAAAAGTGACAGGTAAAAAATCCTGGTGCCCAGTCTGAACTTCTCTCCTACCTTCTGCCTCACCAAAACCTTTTCTTCTGGGACTGAGTCCAGGTGGAGCCCTGGTTACATTCCCATCCTACCTTTGTTTGCCAAGTGGCAGCACCCTGTTTCTTTTGGTTTATAATTATGCCAGCTCCTGGTAAAACCCATCTGTGCCAGGGCTTTGCCCCTTTGTTCTGCTGCGTCTGCTGAAGCTCTCCCAAAACTCAGAGCTCTTCTTCTCCCACTCAGCACCCTGAGCACTCTCATGCACAGACAAATCCTGCTGATGGCAAATTGTCCCTGATATAAATAGGAAAAACCATGGATGTCTGCAGTATTTCTTATTTAAACTGCTCCAGGCCTTGAAGCCACTCCTCTTTAGCATTTCTGATTTAAAGCCAGTTTTTTTTATTTAAAACCTGTTGAGATATTGGCTTTAAATCATATGAAATGCCAGACTTCAGCCCAGCCAGGTTATGTCCAAACTGAGGCCATCCAGATTTATTCTCCTGGGTTTCCAGCCCCTGTTTGCTCAGCATGAGGCAATGCCAGGGTATTTAATTCTCTGATAAAAAGCCTGCCACAGGTATTGGCAATAACAATTAGGGTGGAGGCCTAGCAGGGCTCACAGCAAGTTCCTATGTGAGTGTTCTCTGTCAATATTTGTCCATGTGTGGAGTCATGCTATAGCCCATTATCCCAGCTCTGGGAAAGTTTTAAGGTCATTAGGGTGATTTTAAGAAAAATGAAATCACTCAAAGGTTGAGAGAAAAATAAGAGGAAATCGAACATTTGGTAGAAACTGGAAATTTCATGCCTCTGGGTTGCTACTCAGGAGAGATATTTCCCCTTTTGAATCCCTAATGGGTCCCTTGTGTCCAGGGATGAATGCTACCAGGATGGGGAATGCTAACACCACCAATCCCAGCAGTTAATCCTCAAAATTGGCTCTTCCTGTTTGTGCTCCAAGTGTTCAGTCCTTGACCTTTTTGTACAAAGCAAATAGGAGCCATTATTTTCAAATTTATCAGTGTTGCCATGGTTACTAAACTGTGTGTGTGCCAGCTAATATTTTAAAGATACGAATAACAAATATATATTGCATGTTTTGCAGAGTTTGCCATTATCATGACAATAAATTCACATGCCGTAGCAAACAGTCATGCTGCAAGTTGTAGATAGGAATGATTTAAATTCATGGTTATTTTATCCTTTTTGGCTGGGGAACAGCACTGGAAGAGGTGAAACAGAACTTCGTAGGTGTTTTCTGCAATCAAGGCTGAGAGGTGAACATCTACAGGAAGTTTTTCACAGAAGTTGAACTGCAAACTGGGAAGAGAGGAACAAGGGGGATTATCCTCCTAAATTAAATGTGAAAGCAGAGTAAAATGAGGTGTTCAAATAGTCCCTACACCCAAGAGTTACACATGTGGATGTAGGGATTGCAAACCTCAGCAAACTGTTTGAGAAACCCACGTGGACACAGAGTTACCCTGGAGACCCTTTGAGAAACCTGGGTGGACAGAAGAAAAAAGGGATTTTCCATGTGGTGAAAATGCAACCTTTTAAAACATTTCAGGCAGCTGGGAAGGTGGGGACTTGCCTGTTATTCTCAGCTGTGTCCTGCCTCCTATTTCATAGTAGCTGCCCCCTTTTCATGGCCTCCCTCTGTACATAAATGTATGGATATATCTCTGCATCATAGATTTACTCCTTGCATGCACCTAAGAAAATAAACAAATAAACATATGTCTCTGCTGGCTCAGACCTTCACATGGTACCTGCTATTTTCTGATGGAATTCTTTAGAAATTGAACTTTTTCTAGGCTGGTTCTTCCACCCCCCAGACCACATATTGCACGTTATAATTTTGGTTCAAAAGAGAAGTTTTGACTCTTCATAACTCTGTGATTTCCTCACAACATTCAATCACAACTACCTCTGCTTCTCCCAGGGATTTCTCACACTCCAGCTGCTGTTTGGATGTTAAAGCATTGCTGATTTCTTTATAATGTTGGCAAGGAGAACTCCATAGATTCTGACTCCATCATTTTCCAATAGTTCAACAAAGGAGTATTTATTGTGTTGATTTTCTATAGCAGCACTTATGACTTGTGCAAATTCTGTGCAGCAAAGTGTATGTATGGATATATCTCTGCATCATGGATTTATTCATTACATAAACCTAAGAAAATAAACAAATAAACATCTGTCTCTGCTGGCTCAGACCATCCCATTGTACCTGCCATTTTCTGACAGAATTCTTTAGAAGTTGAACTTTTTTCTAGGCTGTTTTTTCCACACTCCAGACTGCACATTGCATGTTATAATTTTGGTTCAAAAGAGGTGTTTTGACTTTTCATAACTCTGTAATTTCCTCCCAACCTTCAGTCACAGCCATCTCTACTTCTCCCAGGGATTCCTCACACTCCAGCTGCTCTCTGGATATTAAAGCATTGCTGATTTCTTTGTAGTGTTGGCAGGGAGAACTCCATAGACTCTGACTCCATCATTTTCCCATAGTTCAACAAAGGAGTATTTATTGTGTTGATTTTCTATAGCAGCACTTATGACTTGTGCAAACTCTGTGCAGCAAAGTGTGTGTTGGTTCTTTGGCGTGGTAGGATAAAATTTGATCCTTTTACAGGCTGGAGCTGTTCCTTTTCCACAAAATGCAATTTGGGACTGGGTGAGCTAAGAGATTACAACTTTTGATTACCAAAAAAAATCACAATCATTGTGTGTGTGATTTTAATTGTATATTATATATACATTATTGCATTGCTTTATGATCTGGTGATTTTTTAAAGCAGTGTTTCAAGTAAAGGAAAATGGCTAATATTTCTCTATTAGGAGTTGAAATGACATCAGAGTGCCATGTTGGATGTTGCTAGAGGTAATGGGAAAACTGACAGAAATTCCATACTCCATTTCCATGCCGTACACCAAATCCATTCTGTAGAACACAGGAAACAACTTTCAGGGAGGGACGAGCAGTCCTGAAAACTGAATTTCTCCTGGCACAAAGGCCCTTGCAGCTGCCACCACCAGCAGCATTCCTTGCCAGGTGATGTGGGGAGGACTGGAGATGTGCTTCATCGTGACTGTGATGGTCAACAGCAGAAGGGAGGTGTATTCCAAAATTGCATTTCAGCTTCCCCCGATACCATAACCAGATCAGAGCGGCAGAGAAATTGTTTATTTCATTCATAAACAGAGGAAAAACACTCAGAGCTCCCCCAGCTATAGCAAAATCACTCCAGTCCCACATAGCCCAGTCCAGAGCAGTCTATGTGGAAAAGGCTGGACAAAGAAAAGCTGAAAGAAAATCTCAGTGAAAAAAAAGGATTTGAAGATAGTCTTTAAAAGTTGCCTCATCATGATTTCAGAATTTACACTTTATTGATTAGCAGTCAGGAATTTGTTGGTTCATTCCTCCCACATCTCGCAGATCTTCTGCCCAGATGATCATTAAAGGTGGTGTTTAATAGAATTAAAACCAAACCAATCCCTCCACACAGAGCTCCTCATGTTTGGTTATTCACCCAGAGAATCAATAATCCAAGCAGATCAAGGACAGACATCACAGTGAAATAAGGGCGGGGGGAAAGGCTTCAAAAGGAGATTTAATTTCAGTGCTTATTTATTTAAGTGGGTTTAAGTTAAAATTTGAAGAAATGGGACCTGATTCCACTTACACATTTCAGTGTAACTCTTCTAGTTCTCAGATTTTTTTGCTGCCTGGCTTTGGAAAAACTGCAAAAAAAGCTGGGACTAATCATAATTGACTTCAGGAATCTTCAATGATGACAATATAGCTGAGCTTGTCACACTGAGTTCCTGTCACAGGCTTATCATGAAGATGCAAATCACCCAATGCACATTTGCCATCTACATTTCCATGAGGTGAATTCTGCTTTCCAAGCTCCTTCTGCTCTCTGCTCACAGAGATGTGATCCAAGTAATAATCTCACAGGAGTTGTCACATCAATATCCTGTGAAACTTTGCAGACATCTCTGTTTGGTCAGAGGAACCTTTTTCCTGTAGCTTTAAATTACAACTCAGCAAGAGAGGTTTAATAAATATAACCATAATTAATCAATTATTCTCTCCACTTTTATTTTTCCTATCATGCCACACTTTTCTCTTAACTGTTTATTCTTTTATATCAATTTAAAAGTCACAGACATTTCCTTTCCTTCTGGTATTTTGCCCTCAGGAAATGAATAAAATGAAGCTCTGAGTGTATAAAGTATTTTACCATAAATGTTGCATGAATTACCACCTTCTAGAGGAACCATCGAGGTTCATCACATTTCTGTGTAACTGAGAGTATTTTATATATATATATGTATATGTATATATATATACACATATGTGTATATATGTATATATATGTGTATATATATGTATATTTTTATATATGTGTATATATATGTGTGTATATATATACACATATGTATATATATAACTATACTTATAGTTATAGTTATAGTTAATTATATCTATGTTTATAGTATTTTAATATCATTTTTAAATTAATTTTATTTAATTTTTTAATTATTATTTATATACATTTCCAAGAATGAGAAAAATTTTCTGCATCTTGCAGGCAAAATCCTGATCCTGCTGCTGGTTATACCGTATTTAACTGCACAGCTCATGCTGTCCAACAGACAACAACCTGGGTCATGTGCTGTACCTCTAATTCCCCCTTCTAGCACACAGAACACAACCAAAGCCTCCCCATCTTTAAATTGGCAAGTTTTTTCTGTTGCTATCAAGAATAAAATATATTTTAGAGTGTCATGTGCTGGATGAACACAAGCAGGATTCCTGAGCACCCCACAACTGACTCAGGACAGGGCTGCAGGATGCTCAGGAAACCAGAAGAGCTGAACAGACTTCAGATTTCTCCCAAAGCAGATGGTAAAACCAGCAATAATGTGCATTTCTAATGGAATAAAGACACATGAGGTACAAACTGTGTGCCCCAACCTATTTATTTAAAGTATCAGAAACGTGTGTCACCTCTACACTGAACTGCCCTTGGCCCAGGGAGGGGGTCAGAAGGTTTAAGGGGAATTTCCCAGTTTCAGAGGGAATTCCCCAGTTTCAGAGGGAATTCCCCAGTTTCAGAGGGAATTCCCCAGTTTCAGAGGAACCCTCAACAACACCCTTTTTCCTTTGTAGACCTGATTTCCCCTAAATTTAGATGTCTATGGTTTAGCAGAAATAACCTCATGCAGTTTTCCCAATCATTGAAGAGAAATAGATCTCTTATAATATGAATCATCTCCCTTGTCCTGCTTTAGGATGAGAGGATTTTAATCCTGGGCTCCTGAATATATTAAACAGAAATTGAGGAAAGATAAATTAATATTACACTATCAAGCTCAGGTGTAGTGCAGGTGGGCATGAGTTGCCTCCCACACACAGAATCCTCCCTCCAAGACATGATTCAGTTTTCTCTTCCCACTTTCTACTTCTTCCTTGTGCTGGAGCAGGAGAAAAATGAGAGGTGTGGGAATGGTGGTACATAAAGGCAACGTGCTGCTTTTAAATGACTACACAGAAAACGTAAGTGCATGGAGTAACACATTATCCTCTTGGCTGAGAAGAGATGATTGCAGCATTAAAATTTAATTAAATGCAACTGCTTGTAGTAAAGAGAGGCCCAGTGACAGATCTGCTGTAACACAGATCCTCTTTCTCCCTCTTGAAGTGCACAGGCAGCTCCAGTAAATCTAGACAAGCAGTGGTTTTTTTAATATATATATATTTATAGATATTCTTTTCATGCTCTTTGTGTTGAATATTGACTCCAGGCAGAACCATTTCATTGCTTGTTTCTAAGTGTTGGCAATTGAAGTAGCTTAATAAGGATGAAAGCTGGGAAAAACATGGTTTATTCAATTTTGCTTGATACTCACCTGCAAAAGATGCTTAGCCTGGAAAGACTTGCAAGAGGACAGTGATAATAATATTACACCCTTAAATACTCATTTTATCAGGATGTTTACAACAGAATATAGGGGTGAGATGAATTTTAGAAGTTCATCCTCTGGACAATCAGGGAGAAATTATCTCTCCTGGGTTCTTCTCCTGCAATCCTTCACCCACTCCATCACTCTGTCCCTCAGTGTTTTAAGTAGCAAACTGCACCTCTGGATGTGTGTGAGTTCCCTTGCACTTGTGATGTAGAAGTTGTGCTTTCTGCCCTCTGCTCCCATCACACCACAGAGACACAAGATATTTTGTGGTGGTTTTCATCCAGCTTCTTGCAAATGCTACAAAATTGTGCAGCACTGAAAGGAGCTGAAATGTGGAGGGGATGGTTACAACCAGCTACAGGTGATGCCTTAAGTTTCAGCTTTCATGTATTTCATGTTCTGGGTGCCCAGGGGTGCAGCCCTGAGCTCACACTCAGTGTCACTCAGCTCTCTGCACACAGCAGGGACACAAAACAAAT
>JBBMKD010000102.1:2951723-2964430 GCA_037834095.1 Argya squamiceps
GAGAAGGAATTCCTGGCTGGGAGGGTGGTGAGGCCCTGGCACAGGGTGCCCAGAGAAGCTCTGGCTGCCCCTGGATCCCTGGAAGTGTCCAAGGCCCATTTGGACAGGGCTTGGGATAGTGGAAGGTGTCCCTGTCCATGGCAGGGGGAGGAATGAGATGATTTTGAACACCTCTTCCAACCCAAACCATTCCACAATCCTGTAAAAATCTGCATTGACCATTTCACAGTAAGAAGGAGGAAAACTCTTCATTGGAAACTCTAAAGCAGTGCTGAGAAACAGATTTTGCTTTTTAAGTGCTTTGCTGTCTGATTCCCTCAACTGCCTTGAAAAATGTTATGGGAACCTGGCTCTGTGAGGTAGAAATGATTCATTCAGGAAAAGACAAATACCTGTAATTAATGGGGAAATAAATTTTACAAGGAATCTTCCATCTTCTCTCGTGAAAGAGTCTGTAATGGTCAGCTGATGGGCTTTTATAACAAGTGTTATAGTTCAGGGTGAGTTTAAAGACAAAACTTTGATTCCAAGGGATAGAAATGTATTTTCAGGAACAGTTTAAATGCTGGTATTTTATGGGCTAAATACATCAGAATGAGTCACTCTGAAGATATTCATTTGGGCAGACAGTGACTCAGAAGTATTTGGTATTTTTTAATTTCTATTGTAAGTTTGCCCTTAAAAATCTCCAATGTGGAAATGTTTAATAATTCATAGCAAGTTCTAATAATTAAATATTAATTCCATTCTGTTTCCGAGCATTGTGCAGATAATTGGACACTATACATATTTATGTTACAATTATAAAATATATTTACTTCCTCTTTTTTTACACTCCTTCAATGTATTGCTCAGGAATCTATTCAATATTGTGTTGACATGAGAAATTAAATCATTTCTTTGCTAAAGTGAACTTCATACTAGAAATTATTCAAAAGAAAGGGATCCACTGGATGACATTTTCAGGTTACTTCATCACATCTACAATATATTTCTTCCTCCATGCCTACAACTCAGAGTTGTCTGGCCCAACCCCAAATTCATCTCCCACTGAAAACCAACAGAGCTGATGTCACCTCACCTTTAACAGAACATTCACATATTTAACCTTAAATCTGCTGTTCTCCTGCTTTTATGTCCCTCTAGATGTACAATAATTCCTTTGATTTTCTTTTTTAGACCAAATCTGCATACACCTATTTTTCAGGTAATGTTATTTCACAAGAAATCCCCTTGGATTTCTACTGGACAGTTAATCAAGTTCAGCTTGTGCATCCACATTTACAGGAATATCACCAAGAGGTCTGAGCATTGTATGGGTCAGCAAAGTTTCATTCCTTTCAAGAAAATACCTGCTTTGATTTGAATAACTCCACTAAATTAACTGGATCACCTTTCCCTAGAATTCTGTATATTCAAGAGCATTTTTTACTATTTTTGGCATTCTGAAATGTCTTCCAGAAAAGAAATATACAGGTTTTTTGGAGTGCCAGAATGTTTGTTTTCTGTTTGGACATTTTGAAAGTCCTTTATCCAGCAACAGTTGAACATCTCCAGCTCTTAAGCCACTCTCCTGATCTTCCTTCCACCTAGAGCAAATAAAAATAAGCTGAAGTGTTTCACCTCTCCATGTGGTGCCTGTAGATAAAAGGGTTATCAGAAGAAAGGGAACTATCTGTGTGACTATCTGCATTCTCTTCTTTGAGAATTAAAAAATAAAGTTAATCTGAACAGAAATAAATGCAACACTTTGTCAGAGTGAGGTACTGAGTCTCAGAATTTCCCAAACGTCATCAATTACAGACACACATCAGCAATTCTGTTCTCAAACCCAAAGACTCAGATATGTCAAAGTTAAGCATTTGTTCAGATCTGGTTTTAAAAATTCCCCAGGTAATCAATAGAGCATTACTAATATTTTCAGACAGAAATTTAACATTCACAACCACCAAAAAAATCGTTTTTTGGAGATGCCTCCCTCTCTTATCTATGCAGAAAAACCTAACACAGGTAATTTTTATCAACCACCTGGATTTTACATGATTTTCTCCTTTTGGGCTGGTAAATTCATACAAAACTCCTTATAAATCTGAAATTCAGAACATTTCCAGTGCCCCATAATAGATCTCTCTTGTAACATTCCCCTGACATGCTGTCACCTACCATCCACAGTTTATACAATAACTATTAAAAATGTCAACAGTTTATAAAATCCTGAAAAATTTTTACTGGTCTAGTTATTATTTTACTTGGAAGTTTATTCTGACAGACAAACTCTTAGATAATTAAACTTTAAAATGAGAGAGTGGTTATTGAGACTGCTCAGTCACTTAAATGAATTATTGCACGTTGGATTTTTTTCTCTTTGAGATTTATGCCTTCAACTTGAAATTTTATTACTGTGGAAATTATGTTGCAGCTACTTTTGTGTCAGCTGGCCAAAGGGAAGAGAAATTAGTGGGATTTCCTTGTTTGTGTTATCAAAAGGACTAAATCAAGATATTTCAGAGGCTTTCTACAATTTCTCCTGTGGTGACCCCACAAGAGAGAGGGGAATGGATAAATGAAAAGTCAATGAAAACTCCTGAATGAAATCTCCTCTGCTTGGAGGGCCACATAGGAGGATAAAAACAGGAGAGATTAAAAGTGTTCTGGGAGAGAGGGATTGCCTGAAGAATCCAAAAGAGAAGAGATATCTCCTTAAGGGACACTGGATGGAAAATAATTTTTCAGTGTTTCCACTGCAAGACAACCTGAGGTTAAAGAGTGAGACCTTGACCCTGAGTGATCCCCCACAAAGCGATTGATCTCCACTTCCAGCCTTCTTTTCCCAAATGCAATAAAGTCAATAGGATTGATTTTTGTGCCTGAGCCAGATCTGCATTACAGATTCTGAATTCATGTTTGTTACGCTGCTCCCTGGCTTCAGAGTAGATCTGTGGTTTCTCAGAAAAAGACATTTTCAGGAATATTTTCAGGTCTCTGCCACCATCTACCTTCTTGGGCAAGAGCTGGGAAAGTAGATTATTTTCCCCAGAATTCTAATATTTACTAATTTGAATTCTAATATTTACTATTTTAGCCTAGATATTTCTGATTATTGCCTTGTGTTGCACAGCTATCATGATACTCAGATCTGACCAAGCTGTTTTGCTTTGCTTGGTCTCAAGGACAGGAATTGCAATTGTAATTCTTGGATTTGAATGAGAGTTCAAATGCTAGCACCACTTATTTAAGACATAATTGCTGGTGATTTGGTATTTTTAACCAAGAGACTTCTGAGAATATAGTTACAAACTGTACCATCAGGCAGGTGATGTAAATGGGGCAAAATGTCATTTAAAATTCTTACAAATATTTTAACATGGCCAGAACAACACTGCTGACACACAGATAATATCTCTCCTGACAGATCAAGGAGCAGCACCAGTTTAAAAAAAAAAAAAGAAAAAAAAAAGAAAAGTGAAAAAATAGTTAAGTCTGAGTGGCACCGCCTGTTCTTTGGTCATCCCACCCCATCCAAGAGCAACACCATGAGTGAGGCCTCTGGAAGTGATTAAATGATATGGGCAAGAAGAGGAAATAATATGGCTTTGAGCAACCTCCCATCAGGTTCAGGGATAATTAGCACAAGTCCTAAGCCAAGCATGGACCAGGCTGAGGAGCAGGAATGCACCAACAACCATTCCCAAGAGGAGGAGGATGGACAAAGGGATTGGAAGCACATTGGTGGCACCATTCCTGTGTTACTTAGGGCATGTGATGCTTTAAGTTTTAACTTTCATGTATTTCAGATTCTGGGGTGCAGTTCTGAGCTCACACTCAGTGTCACTCAGCTCTCTGCACACAGCAGGGACACAAAACAAATCCTTTCCCTGCTGCACACCAAGGACAACTGGGACAAGTTTTCAAGCCCAAAAGCACAACCAAGGGTGGCTGAAGGGAGAAAACAAGAAGGATGGGACTGCATCACCTGGAACTGGAATTGCACAATTCAACCCCAAGATGCAAATGGGCCAAAACTTATGAAAGTGTGAGACCTCGTGACCATTTGTCCATTTTGTGACCATTTCGTGAGCATTTTGTGACCATTTTGGGTCCATTTTGTGACCATTTTGGGTCCACCTTGGGTGTAACCCTGGCCAGGCTCTTGTCCTGCCCAAGGTGTGTCCTTAAAGGCCTTTTAATAAATATGTACTTTATTCTCCAGCTCTGTCCAGTCTCTGTTTCAGGTCACCCTTCCCAAGGCATCAAATGGAGCAATCAATGCCTGAGCGAGGGCCTGCAGAACACTTCCCCATCCTAAGACAGCTCCGGGGTGTGCTCTGGGCTGGCTCTCTGGCAGCACAGAGCTCTTTGACAAACCTTGCCAGCACGGGAACTGTAGGAGGAAAAGCTGGAAGGAGCCTTGGCATTGGCTCCCGTGGAGCAGCTGTTAAAGTGCTGTGAGGCAGGAGAGACAGAGATGGGGAAAGAAGGGCTCATATTTAGGCCAGCACTTGGGGCTGGCCTTGAAAGACCAAGCTAGACAAGGTGAGGAAAATTCCGTTTTCAGGAGTTGTGGGAAATGGATTTGTAGAGGATTCTCAAAGCCTGACTGAAGGGCCACATAGTGTGTATCTGTGTGCAAACTTTGAGATAAAAATGCTGAGTTAGAAATGCCATGGGATAGGACAGACATTGCTGAGAGAGAAATGGAACTGGAAACAAGTTTCAAAGGATGGCTTTCCAAATAAGACTGGATACTTGGAGGAATAGAACTATGAAAGATGTATTGTAGTAGGACCCATGAGGGGTAATTTAAATGATTGGCTTTAAGGCATTGACAGCATCGTGTGGCAAAAGCTGATAGGCCAAGAAACTTTTATAATGGATTGTAATTAGGAAATAGTTTGGCTTCTGATTGTGATGGCGTGAATTATAACATCTGTACTGTCTCACCCTTCACATGAGACTGAAAATGGAATGAAAGTTTTTAAAACACCTCTCAGTTGCCCCATCTCTGGGTCAGAAAAGGGGATAATCCAACAAGGAGTGTGCAGAATACCCCAGCAAACCATCTGGTAACACCCCATGGATCTCAGGACCCAGGTATCTATTTACGGAAATAACAGCAAAAGATGCCAAATGTGATTCATGTGGTTTTATCCAGGCCAAAATTCACCACAGCTCCCTAATAATTAGGGCTTTTTTAATTGTTCACTCCAGTGTTTATGCTGACATTATGATCATTGTGGAAATAAAAGCATTTCCTAAAAGGGAATCATTCCACCATAGGTAAATGCTGGAAATGCAGGGATTGTCATGGCTGACAATAAAAACTGAACTGTTTAAGTGAAATATAGAGAATTTCCCCTGTATGATTTCATTCTTGCCCATTGCAGACTGTTTGCTCTGAGTGTAACTTCTTGTGTGATAGAGATCTCAGTTCCTTTCTTGCTTTATGACTTCACCAATGCATTTGGTGTTTGTTCTGTTTGTCTTCCTGGGTTTTTAATTGAATTTCTCCTTATTTGCTTGCTTTTATGCTTTCTGTAATGGAAATAATAGATTTCTTCCTTACATGGAGAATAATTGCTGGGAAAAGTAGAAGAAAATGTTGGCTGCAAAGCCCAGGTCTCCAACAGTTTGTGCATCCCTTCTATTATTCCTCAAATGGAAGGAGAAAACATTTTGGAAAAGAGACAACAAAGCACCTGCAGGCAAGATTCTTTAGCTGGAATTCTTTAGGATTTTAACCACAAAAAAAAGAAAAAAATAGTGAAATGTCAAAAGAAGCCCTTTAAAGAAATATTTTTATTAACAGAGTGATACATGTTGCATTTGTTCAGCTTGGTACCCATAGGGCTCAAGCCAAACATTCACTGGCAACACGAGCCCAGCTGAGCAAACAGCATCGTAGCTCTGGTTTTCTTTGCCTTTCTTCCTTTTTTCTAAAGAATTTAATTCAAAGAAATGACTGTACATGTTTGAATTTGTGCACGTGTGAGAGGCTTTACCCTGTTCTTACAGCCTGAGCTTTTCCAGAAGTTTAAACAACTCACAGCAATGTTGCTATTTTTAGTTCAGTATTTTGAAATATTTGACCATCTTGAAAATTAACTCTTGGTGGGGCTGATAAGGAGAAATTTTTTTTTCACTTCTGCATTATTATCACAGGCAGGGACGGTCACAGTGTTCATGGGTACAGCTGCCCAATAATTTTATTTTTATAAGCTCATATTTCAGAGCTTATAACTTTGCAAAATTAACAAGTGTGGGCTGAAATGGTCCAGTTCCCATTTCTGCCTCATGATGATTTCTCCTTTTTAAATTAATTTTTAAAAACTAAAAATAATTCCATCTCTGAGAACAACAGTAAGAGAAAATTTGTTGCCTCGCTCATGTTAAAAAAATTAATGCTTTTCACCTTTTTTTCTCTTTTGTTGCTGGTGGAAAAGATGGTGTTGAAAACTCAAGGGGATGAAAGGGCCGAACCACCAACTTTTCTATCAGATGTGGGTTTTTTGTTACTTCTGAAGAATGGCCTGTTTTGAGGAAGACAAAAACCTCTGAAGTATCATCATCTGCACATAAATAGAAGAAACAACTCCGAAATCTGCTTGGATGCCTCAAA
Source organism: Argya squamiceps (assembly GCA_037834095.1). Classification (NCBI taxonomy): domain Eukaryota; kingdom Metazoa; phylum Chordata; class Aves; order Passeriformes; family Leiothrichidae; genus Argya; species Argya squamiceps. Next base: position 2,958,340 of record JBBMKD010000102.1, read on the forward strand.
CTCTACAGCAAAGGATCTCAGGACCCCAAATCCAGAGGGACAGGTCAGTGAATGCTCACCCAAAATGATTTAGCACCCAAAGCACTGCAGACACCAAAGGAAGAGGCATTTTTCACCTATCTTGAGTTTTTCTACTTTTTGTGCCCTCAAGAAGAGACCAAACTCGTCATTCAGTGTTCAAAAGAACATCCAAGGAGCAGAATTCAGGGTTCAAAAGAACATCCAAGGAGCAGAATTCAGGATTCCAATGGCACATCCAGAGAGCAGAATTCAGGGTTCCAAAGCACATCCAAGGAGCAGAATTCAGGGTTCAAAAATTCATCCAAGGAGCAGAATTCAGGGTTCCAACCCATATCCAAGGAGCAGAATTCAGGGTTCAAAAATTCATCCAAGGAGCAGAATTCAGGGTTCCAATGGAAATCCAAGGAGCAGAATTCAGGGTTCCAATGGAAATCCAAGGAGCAGAATTCAGGGTTCCAACCCATATCCAAGGAGCAGAATTCAGGGTTCCAATGGGCATCAAGGAGCAGAATTCAGGGTTCAAAGGCACATCCAAGGAGCAGAATTCAGGGAAAGAGGTGTGTAAATGCACGGCCCAGCCCTGTTGAGCAGAGCTGATTTTCCACAAGCTGTTGCAAGGTCTGAAGTGAGTAGCCAGGAGTGGAAATGGCACAATGTTGTGTCAGAGGAGTTTTGTTTTGGACCAGGGAAAGATTCTTTCCCCAGGGGGTGGAGGGGCACTGAACAGGCTCCCCAGGGAATGGTCACAGCCCCAAAGCTGCCAGAATTCCAGAAGTGCTTGGGAAATGCTCCCAGGAACAGGGTGGGATTTTTGTGGTGTCTTTGGGGCCAGGAGTTGAACTGGAAGCCTTGAGGAAGAGACCAAGGGTCATGAGAGACACAGGATGAGGTCATGACCACCCTGGATTTAGGGCACAAGCCTGGACTCCTGCACTGGATCTGGAAGGAACAAGCACCTTGTGACAGTGATTTAGGACAAAAGAAACCCTCCAGTACCTCAAGTTCTCTTCTGGATGTGCCTGTAAACACCTCTTTAATTAATGAGATCTCCCCATCAGTTGGTTACCCAAATTATAAACAATGAGAACATCCTTCAGCTTCCCTCCAGCACAGCCCTGGGCGCTCAGGGCAGGGTGTTGGGCTGTGCTTTTCCACACCAGAATGCTGAGGACAATCCCCTCTCATCCTGTTAGTTCCAAACTCTTTGAGCAGCTCGTTGTGAACTCCCTTTTCCAACACAGGTGTGCTCCCCTTTTCACTGCCAGGTCCTGACCTGACCCGGGTGAGTTCATGGAAGATGAAAACTCCCCTTTTATGTGTCTTCTGGAAGTGAGAAGGAGTTTATTTTGGAAGCAGAACACGTTTTCCTCTCAGTTTTTGGGCAGGAATCCATCTGACATCAAAATACCTGAAAGATATTTCAGGTGGTAGAGCTCACCTGCTGCAGCTCAAAGGGGAAACTTTCAACCTTTTACGAAAGTTGGAAGAGAAAAGTTTTACTATGGTTCACTGCCACAAAAAAAAAAAAAAAAAAAACCCAAAAAAAAAACCAAAAAAAAAAAAATAAACCAAACCCAAAATACAAACAAACAAACAAAAAAACACCACAAAACCCACACATTAAAAAAAAAAAAAGAACACACACACATACAAAAAAACCCAAACCAAACAAACAAAAAAACTCCCCCAAAAAAGTTTGGACATTTCTGGAAAACCTTTTATTTTTCAACGTTACAATCTTATTATATCTCAAGCTGAAAGTTTATGGAAGGGTTATTACATGTGTTAATGGAAACAAAGCATCTGCTTTCCTACTTCTCAAGGTTCTTTGGAGAAGCTCTGCTTATTCTATTATTATAGTGATACATATGGATGACAAGTAGTATTTTGATGCTGTTTGATTTGAAATTCAAAAGAACATAGTGCTAAAAATGAAAAAAAAAGAGAAAAAGAAATCACAAATGCTTAAATTTTTATACACCTTCGCATGTAGGAAAAAATAGGATGGCCTTGTGGTAATTTGGGACATTGGATTAAATAATTCAAATAGATTTATTCAGTTTTCTAATAAAGCAAAATTTATACTCATTCCATGACTTTTCACAATCTGAAACGTCAGGGTCAAGCATATTTTTTTGTTTTTCTGGTCTCTTTAGTGCAGAGAAACAGAGGCTCCTCCAGGAGAGCCAGACTCAGATGTGTCTCTTCTCATTTGATCTCTGAGGGAGCTTCTCTTTTTCCAGCCAGTTTTGCCACCTGCCTCGGGCTGCCAATATAAGCTGGGACAAATCTTCCCAGCTGCCAGTCTGCAGGAAAACTAGATTATTGCAGAAGAAAAATTTTAAAAAAATCATGAAGCCCTGAGGGCATGAAAGAGGATGGAATACAAACTGCAAACCCCTGGATGCTGGATGGGGCTCAATTCCCAAACTGGAACCATGAAAAATGAGCAGGTTTGTGTAAGATGGAAGTCCAGGTATGTGGTGATGCAATCCCTACACCTCCATCAGGTGTTTCCAAATAGGGAAAGAGTCTCAGTTTACCTTTGGACATTTTAGGAAGTTTAGCTGGAAAGTTCTGTGGGTTTCTCATTGTAATTGTCTCAGTACCAGCACAGAAGTGTGGATTGGACTCTGAGAATGTAACTCAAAGTCTGTTGTTCATCTCATTGGGCCAGGGGCCAAAAAGCCCACCTAAGTTTTTAAGTACTAAAGAGAGACAACAAAAAACTCCAGGCTTTTCGAGGTGCTATAGTGTTGCCTTGATTTTCAGCCTTCTGATTTTGTTTCCATATTTCTTCTGGAGTTTCTCAGGCATTTAACATAAACAAAGTAGATTGTTTTCACCTTCCTCTCTATGATGGACTGCTAGTTTGACCACTGGGGTCAGAGGGATGTTCCTCTCATCCCCCAATCCTTGACCAAATCCCAAAAACTATATAAATTGAAATTCCCCAAATAAGCTTTCTTCTTTTCCTCTCTCTCAACCTGACCGTAAGTGTTGCCCTTTCTGTTGTGCTTGTGACACTGTAGCAAGAAAGGAGTTTGTGCTGTGCTTGGCCTTGCTTTTGGTTTTTGTATTATTTTCCTTCTTTATTAAAATATTTTTGATTTTTCAAGACACACTCAATCATGCCATCTCGCTAATTAATATCAGCCACGTTTCTGCCAGGTTGGACCCTCAGAAATGTGGGTATAACCCATACAGGTACAGCCAGCACGGACAGGTGGCTTCTCCAGAGGAGGGGAGATGATCTCCCTGTTAGAAAGATTTAAAATATGTAAGGAAAGGCACTGCTTCATCCCACAGGCCTGCACTGAGCAGCTGTTGTGAAGATGGCAATAAAAACCCAATAAAAATGTAAATTTCTACCAGATTCAGGACTAATCATTAACCCACTTTGCAGATTCTTGTCTGTTTCCCTGCAGGGATTGTGCCTTGACAGCAATGCCAAGAAGCAAAACCTTACATTAAAATTACCTTCTAATTGTCAATAATTAATCAAACGAACAACTATTGTTCCAGGCTCCACTGGATAAATAATTAGTCCCTATTGGCCTCATTTCTCCTCTTTAAAATGGAAATAGAAAAGTTGGTTTTGGCAGTGTATTTTGCTTCTAATTTCTGTGAATGGTCAGTTTTCAGGCAACAGAACAGGATATGGCACCTGACAGGAAAGTTTTCAAACTGCAGCTGTAGTAAACATAAAGAAATGAGACATAAAGAAACAAGACTAATAGTGTTATTTTTAGAGGTGGTAGCCCTACAAATTTGGATTGCACATCTCCAGATGGGGCAGATTTACTCCATTTGCTTCACTGATTTCTTAAACTTTGTGCCAGGAATGCAAATAGTAATTTGTTTTATGAGTTAGCATAAATAACACACTAATAATATGTTAAATAAATTTAACATAGGGGATTCTTTACCAGCACCCACGTTTAAGACCCTTGGAAGGGAATTTGTGCCTTAAATACAGTTTGGTTTTATAATTACCTCACCCCAGAAAGCAGAGCTATCTGCTTACAACTCTTAGATATTTTACAGCTACATTTGTCCAGTTAAATTGAGTGATTTCCTGGTTTTAAGGCCAAATACGTGCAAAGAGACTCTCATCTTTAAAACTCAAGAATAAAACCACTAAAAAGAGCATTAAATCCAACAGCTCCAAACACAAACTGCCTATTGGGAGTGGCTCCTGCAGCACTGGAAGTTCTGAACAATGCCCAGGGGGTGTTTTTGGGGTGTTGCTGGAACCTGCTGGCCCAGAAAGGCTGTTCCTCACACTGGGGAAAATCTTCAAAAAAATAAAATCTTTACAAATAAACCAATAAATTTACACCCTGCAATATTCCTTGCCTCAGCTGAAGTCACTGATGTAGAAACAACTCAACAGGAAGACATTTCTTGCAATAGAATAACCAAAATTCTGTTACTGAATACATGGGATAAGCATTACGGCTTCTGGGTGTTTTGAGGCATGAATATATCATTTGGAGAACTCTTGATTTTTTACTTAATCAGAAAAAAACCAAGATCTTCTAAAAATTAAGATAAACTTGATGACAAATGCTTTGCTGGTTTACACACCCGAGTGTTGAGCCATAGCAGATGAGGAAGAGCAGAATTCCCAGCAGCACCAGACTGCTGCTGGATTTTATTCCATGCAAAGGCAAAAGTGCAAAGTTTTGCACTTCCCAGTGTTTGAAAGAACACACAATGCATAAACTTAGAGGCAGAAATAGAAAGGAAGGAACAAAAGTGAGAATTCCTGCACTGCTTGCCATATTTCAAATGGGCTCAGGTTACTCTTTAAAAGTATAAACTCCAGCCTTAAGTGAGTGAGTGCTCTCTGCTCTGGATCAAACCCGAGGGTTGTGATGATCTTTTTGGGCCTTAACATCAACAAATCTTTAAATAAATGTGCATTTCCATGCAGAGCTCTCTGTATATGCAATGGCTGCTCAGAGGCGTAGCCATGGATTGGCCATTCCAGGCACTGAATTGCCTCTGGACATGTTTAAAATCATAAAATTAAACATAATACACTGCAGTGTTTTTTTTTTTTTTTTCCCCTTACAGTCACTCTGTTTTTGCTCTGACCACAATTCCTTGGTTACGTTGGGTTCAGAGAATCTGCTCTTGTCTCATTTTGGAAGCTGAGCCATCCCAAATGTGTCTTGGTCCTGCATAAAATCTCCAGAGGAAGGCAAAGGATCGAGGGGCAGAGCTGTGCCTGAGCTGGAAGGGGAGATTCATCTCACCCAACCTTTACAATCCAAACCAGAACCAAGAAATCCCCAACAAAACCTCAGAAATTGTCTGAATTTGGAGAGTGCATTTTAAAACTGCTAAAATGAGAAACAGTGAGAGGAAGGAAAGGAAAGAACTGGTCTGTAACTGGTCTCTAAATAAAATCCTTCTTCCCTTTTGCCTGGCTTTACCTTTTATTTTTAATGTTTCATTTTGCAAAATATTTCAAAAATTTTTACTTTTTTCTGTTCTGATCCCATGATTCTGACATCTGACAAAAGAGAAAGAAAAAAATATTCTAATTTAAAGTTTGTTGGTTTTTTTTTTCTGAAGGACTTCAACTCAGATCAATTCACTTAGCACAAAATATTTCCTTCTTTTGCTCTTTCTTCAATACTTCATCTGCCCACCATTTGAATACAAGCTCCTTTCAGACATGAACACCTCTTCAACAGGTTTCTTTCAATTCCAAACACTATCCAGGGAGATGATGGAATCTTTAATAGGACCACGAAGGCTGTGAAGGAAAAAGAAGAGAGAAAATCCACCTTGCCAGGTGTCTTGGAAGTAAATACAAGGGATTATTTTTACTTCCTAGTATAGAGTAATGATCAGGAATATTTAGAATTGTTGAAGATGTAGCCAGTGCTTGTTTTCCTGTTGATTTTATTTACATGAGATTCTAACTTGAGGAGAGATGGGGAGGGAGGGAGGGAGGGAGGGAGGAAGGAAGGAAGGAAGGAAAGGAAGGAAGGAAGGAAAGGAAGGAAGGAAGGAAGGAAGGAAGGAAGGAAGGAAGGAAGGAAGGAAGGAAGGA
>JBBMKD010000102.1:2967899-2978574 GCA_037834095.1 Argya squamiceps
TTTGTGTCCCTGCTGTGTGCAGAGAGCTGAGTGACACTGAGTGTGAGCTCAGAGCTGCACCCCTGGGCACCACAGAATCTGAAAATCATGAAAGTTGAAACTCAAGGCATCAGTGGCACTGGGGACATGATTTAGTGGTGACCAGAGAGGTGCTGGGTGAAGGGATAGATTCGATGATCTTAGAGGTCTTTTCCAACCTTGACAAGTCTGTGATTTGCAAAAACTTCTCAACTGGTTTTGAACAGTGGATGCTTTATGAATAAAACTGACAGACAAAGTTCCTTCATCTCTTCAGCACTCAGAGAACCTCAGGACAGGGAAGGAATGTGGGTAAAGAACAACTTCCTACTTCAGATGTCTCAAAGACAGAGACTCCTTCATCCCATCTCCTGGGGAAAGCTCAGGTTGACACCAACAGCCTTTATTTCCACCTGCACATTTGCTCTGAACCCTTTTACAGGAACAATCCCAAAATATCTCCTGATCCCCTTCCAGATGAGAAAGCTGGGAACAATTATATTTTTTCACCTTGGAGCCAACTTGCATTTTCCCTGTTTGAGGCTCCGTGCCATTATTATTTATCAGCTGTGGTGTTGAAACGCCTCGAACCTCCAGGCTGAAGTCACTTGTGCTAAATGCTCTATAACCATAAATTATGGCACAGATCTGGTCCCAAAGAACAAATTGTCTGAAATTTTGATGTTCCGAGGAAAATAAAAAGCCATGTAAAGATACAGGATCACAGGAGAACTCAATTTTTTTTCATCAAGGTGATTGAAGCAGAAAAAAATCAAAGCCAGGGACGAAACAGAAGTGTCTCATACTCTGAGACAGCTCTACACCTTTATCTAATAAAAAATTTATTATTTTAAACACTTAGGGTCAAATCACATGAAATTTTCATGGCTTTCATGCATAATTAATGAGTAAAAAACAACTGTGAATCATCATCATCATCTTAATTATTGCCATCGTTTTAACATTATTATTATTATCGTAATCACAATTATTGTCATGATTATTAACATCATTATCATTATTAGCACTATTTTCTTCTCTAATATCAAAAGAAACAGTCCTCACACCAAAATGAAATAATTATAGGAGGATAACCACTTCTCTCAGATATGTGTCCTGAGGTAAAATAAGATCCGATAAATAATTTCATAATAATGCAAATAAATAATAGTGGGAAAAAAAAAGGCCAATGAAATAGCACTTAATTTATGGATTACATTGTCCGTTTATTTCGGAGGCATAATGGAAAATTTTGAAAATCAAGAACAAATTATTCATATTTCTCTGTACTCCCATGAATAGCTGATACATAATAAAAGAACTGTTTATCAATATTATGTTATAATATAATAGATATATAATAATAGTATAATAGATACATTGCAAAACAATGCATATGAATCTAAAAAATAGAGAAAAAAGATAAAAATAAACCTCAAAATTTGAGTTTTTTCTTTTTCTTGCAAAAGTTTTTTTTTTTTTTATTTTTTGTAGTTTAGTAGTTTTCATTTAAGAATAAATTATCAAAGCAAATTTTAAAAATTACATTTATATTTTCCCCCTGCTTCCTTTTTGCAAACCAGAGGAAAAAGGAGCTTTTTAACCATGGATTTACAGCTGTAATTTTAACTCAAAATGTGGAACAAGAGGCTGGAATTGGAATTGGATTTGGATTCGGATTTGGATTTGGATTCGGATTCGGATTAGGATTTGGATTTGGATTTGGATTCAGATTCGGATTCGGATTCGGATTCGGATTTGGATTTGGATTTGGACCTGGATCTGGATTTGAATTTGGCTGGTGGCACTTTTCAGAAGGCTGTCAGATTATTTCAATCTAATCATGTCCAACAATGACACAAAGAGGTGTGAAATGGCCTTTGAGGATTTAGAAATAGCATCAATGCTCTGGTTTTCAGTTTCAGTACTTTACTATCAAATCCACACCATTCTCCAATGTAAACAACACTGCAAAAGCCAAATGATCATAAAACCTTTTACAAGCAGAACTAAAAATGATGGGGATTATGCTCTGTGAGCCTCATTTAAAAATTATTTGAATTTGCCCCTGCGTTTTTCAATACTTATTTGTAATTTGGCTATGACATCCAATCAATCACCAGAGGAACCCAGATGTGAGGACATAAAAATCCTGGGGGTTGAGTTATAGCCCTGAAGCCTTTAAACCAATTTGCTTTTTATTGGTAAAAGGGAAAAAAAAATATCAAGATTTCCTTCACTGGGTCAGTGAGTTACAACGAGCTGATTTGAAGCAAAATATAAGCAGGCACATAAAATCAATCAAGCAGAATAAAGAGCCAACCTCTGGCGAAACTTACTCCTCTTCTATCCAGTTCATTTAAAATGGGATAACAGAGATATAATAAGGTTAAAAGAAATATGATCATTAGGGCAGGGGAAATATTGACTCTTCTGAAGTGTTCTCTTCCTGTTTGGAAAGGAGACAATTTAGAGGTAATGTAATTCCTAAAGTTAACTGATGCAGCCCCAAATGCTTCTCAGGGTAACGAAAACAAATTTTCTTGAGCTGTAAAAAATGGATGCACGCTTCATTTGTCTTTCCCACTATAAATGGTAAATCAGAAAGTCAGAGTTTATTGCAAAATAAAGCCAAAAAAGCAAAGAGAAGCTTAATCAGGCAGACACGCCAGGAGAACTCTGCTCTTATTCCTTCCAGGCTGCCCTTGGATCTCTGAAAAAACATCAAAAACATCAAAAATGTTCCACATGTGGCGCAAGGTGAGTTTTAATTCATTGCTGTGACTGCATGGAGCAGCACAGTCCACATTGAATTTGCTCTCCATGTCAGACTGATATTTAGGGGAAAAAGCTTTGTGTCATCACATCAACAAACAGACAACAAAGCCCACGTTAGTCAGGGGCTGGATGCAGAATTAGTCACTGAGACACCTTGAACTGAGACACCTCTGCCAGAAGTCTGAATGTGACAGGACCAAAGCTAGGTGAAAATCTAATGGCTTTCTTTATTTCTGATTTCTTTTTCTTTCTTTCTCATTATGTCCTCTAAATAAACCTGCATGAGGTTAGAAAGAATATGCTTTTTTAAAGTTTCTTCTTCACCTTACTTTTCTTTACTTTTTTTTTTTTAATTATTTTTTTAAAGGTTCTTTAGCTGGGAAAAAAATTTCCTCTGGAAACTGATTAACTATTTCAAATAAAGTTTCATGACCAGCAATACAGAAAGGCAGCTTGTGAAATAGATGGAAAATATGTGAAAATTTTCTCCAAGAGCCTGTCTGTCAGATTGGTTTGGACACATGTGAAATGTTGGCTTCCCCCTCTGAGCTGGTGTTTGCCTCTCTGTGTACTGTGTTTAGTCTGGTTAGAATATTCCATCTGCCTTCTCTGGATTTTGGCTGAGCATTTTAATTGAAAACGTACAGGCATGAATTATTTGCTCTGAATCCCCAAAGAAAAAGGCAATTTAATCTTGAGGAGCCTCTGTGGAGAGTTGGTATGTCCAGGAAAATTGATAAAACCTAATGAGCAAGAAGTGTCCTGCAGATAATTTGTCGGGTTTATGGATTATATTTTTAATATCTCTGCAAAATGTGCAAATAATGGGCTGCTTTATTATGCTCTAATCTGGCAGGCAGTGTTCAAATGGGAAAACTTTTTCATTGGTCAGTTCAACACAGGCAAAGGCAGAGGTAAAAGAGATTTATCTTCTCTTGGGTGTGAAATCAGTCGAGTTCAATTCTTCACCAGCTGGACTTGCCATTCTGTAAATATTATGTAAATTTTGCAGCTGGAAGACATGAAAATTGAATTTTCTCTCCCAATAAAATGCTGCATTTCTTTATCTGTTGATTACTTCCTTAACAATTATTAATTTTTCTAAAATGGATCTTCTCCTGAAAGAAAATTCTGGCCATTATTAATCTCCATTGGTTAGTGGAATTTTTTTTTTAATTCTTTTTCTTTAAACAAGCTATTAATGGTTTATTTCTCTGTTTGTAAAATTTCATAAGGTCCCAGTGATAATCTCCAGTTAATTTCTGCCCTCAGTCAAAATGTATCAGACAGGCACCTGCAGGCACTGATTCCTCCTGAGCAATCTATTCTGAAGAAGGATGAATTATTATGGATTGATCAGAGAGAGCTCTCAGAGGTTTAAGATCAGCTGACAGTGCCCACAGATCAGGTAAGCCAGTCACAATCAGGGGTTTTCCACAGAAAAACTGTTGCCATCAAGGTTTCAAAGCAGTCTATTGGCATTTTTAATACTCCCAGAATTTCCCCAAACAGCCATTTTTGGAACTGAAATTGCTTCCATGTTGTATCTGTCTGAAAGAAAAGCAACTTCTTTTTTTTTGTTTGCAGCAAAATTCCTTCAAACCTTCTGAAGCTGAGGGTAGATGACAAACAAATACAAATTTGCTACTCTTATATTAAAAAAAAAACAAACCAGAGAGTCTCCTCTTGTGATTCTGGAGCAGTGACTGGATCTGTGCTTTGTGCCACTAAATTTTAACCATCAAAAAATTGGTCTTTGAGATAGAAAGCCTTTCCTGTCTTAGCCTTTCCTGAAAAACATTATTAAAGGAGGCCATTCACAAAGGCTTCCACCAAAACCATTCTGTTTCAGTTTGAGGAACTCTAGAAGATATATGAAGCATAAATGAAGGACCCTCCATTCATATGTACGTATCATACACTGCAGAGAAAAAAATTAACATGTCAGTAATTTTTTTTACAGGTCAGTAGCAAAAGCCTGCAACATTGATTTGATTTGATTTCAATAAAGATATAAATGAAGCTAAAAATGAAAAAAGACTAATAATTTAAATTGCAGTAAAACTGCATCTTGTTTAGATAATATGAGTAATTTGCTTCTTTCCCTGATAGTACTTCTACCTTTATTTTATTCCCTTAGTAGATGTGAAGACAGAAGGATTTAAAGTACTTCAAGATCTAGAATGCTGGAATTTTCCCCAGGTGTTCATAAACTGGATCTAGGTTTGGAACATTAGTCTTTATTAGCTTACTTGGAAAAACTTCGGAGCAGTTTTATTTTAGCCTGTCAATACTGTTATCTAAACAACAAAGTCAATGTATTTATTTTACTTTCATATACAACATTTTTAGTTGAATTCTAGTTGAAAGACTATTTGAAAACATGGGTATTTTCAGGAGAAAAGTGCAGCAGCCTGAAGAAGATGTTCCAACTCCCCTGGTGACACGGCTCATGCCCTCTCCTCTAAATAGAGTCCCAAATTTCTTCCCAAATTTTTGGTGCCTTGAGTTGTCTGAGGTGAATCTCATCCAGTGGGTGTGAGATTCAAGATCTGGCCTTGCCTGTGCTTGATGAAAATGTGGGCAAAGCAAGAGGCTGGGAGAAGGAACATCAGGACACAAATTTCCTTGGGTGTGGGAGCAATCCAGTGGATTCACATCTACCCCCTGCCTGTGAGGAAAGCCCCTCATGCAGGAAGAGTAATTTAATTTTTTGAAATTTGTGTCTACAAATGAGGCACAAATAATACAGAAATGGGAAATTCTATAACAATATTATATAATATAATAAAAATTATAATATAATATAATTATATACATAATAATACAATAAATATTAACATGAATAATATATTATATTATTATATAATAATATAATGATAATATATTGTATTATTATATAGTATAATATATGCAATTATATATTATTTTATAAATAATAATAATGCTATAATACAATATAATATAATATAATATAATATAATATAATATAATATAATATAATACAATATAATACAATATAATACAATATAATACAATATAATACAATATAATACAATATAATACAATATAATATAATATATTCATTATGGCTAATAAATACCAGGCTGCTAAAAAGATGATAAATAAATAACAAAAAATGGACAATAAGCAAACCCAAAGTAGCAAAAAATTGTAGTATGGGTTCCAAAAAGAAGAGCATTCAAGTAAACCAAACAGTCGAAGATCACCACTGCCTCTGTTCCCTTCTCTCTCTTTTGCTTCTCAGCAAAGAAAAGCATTAAATGTATTCCTTTCAAAGTCTCAGATTATTTTATGTAGTTTTCAATTTACTCTGGCATCTTGCTTAAGAAGCTGTAATCTTCCTCCAGAAGTCATTTTATCTATATGAGCAAGGGAAAAATTATTAAATCAGCACAGAGAAAATGGCAGGTGTTGCATCCTTGGGTTTTTTTTGGAAAAAGTCCTGTTAATTCTTACCTAATCTAATCTTGGTTTTTCACACAATCAGCTACAAATTATTTCTTTCTGAGTGAAAAAACTCTTTGCAGTGGAGTTCCCAGAATGCTGACACCCCTCCGTGCCCTCATAAATCCACAGAACTTTGCAAAGTCTGAGTATTGCCCAGGTCAGCTCACTGATCAGTCTCCCTGTATTTCTAACCTATTATTTGTGTCCAAACTACCTTTTAATCTTCATTTCCAATCCCCATTAGACCGTTCCATCTAGGGATTGGTGGAACAGAGGTTTTGTTGATCTAGGGGAAGATGTTCTATTTATCTCTCTCTCCCTCTCCATCTATTTTCCCTGGAGCAGATAAATGAACAGGAAAAATAAAGAACCCCTGAGAAGGATGTTCAAATAACCAGTTTCCTTGACTGATGCCACTATTTCTCAGTTGCCTTGACTCAGTTCTCACTTTGAAAGGTCTCATATGTCAGCCCTTCCAAGTGATGTGTTTAGGGTTCATTAAATGAAACAACTCAGGGAAGGAAAGATGCCAACAGCCCCAAAACTGCATCTCCAGTTCTCATGGTAAATAAAGGGAAGAGTGGGAAATGGCTGTTTGGAAATGCTCTGTTTTCCCCTCTTCAGTCTATATTTCTTTCTCTTGTGTTCCCAGATGTGATCCAGATGTATCCACACTCAGCGGAGATATGGAGGAAGTTTTTTGGTTTTTTGTTTAATTGTGCAGGTATATGAATACAGAATTTTCTTCTAAGGGATCAATAAGGTTATGGACACAAGTGTGAAGGACATTAAATGGGAATTGAGAAAAAATGTAGCTGAGTTAAGTAACAGCATTAACCACTGCAGGATCATGGAATATCCTGAGCTGGGAGGATCATCAAGTCCAGCTCCTATCCCTGCACAGTGCAGGCCTGAGAGATTTTAGCCTGCTAGCAGCTGCTAACCTTTTCCTAAGGAAAAATTTCTCAAGAAAGTCTCTTCTCAAAACAATCTTGGCAAACAATTATCCTTTCTCAAAACAGCCTTTCCCTGGTGGTCTAGTGGTTAAAATTCAGCACTCTCACTGCCGCAACCCAGGTTTGATTCCCAAAAAAAACCCAGCAAAACATCACCTAGAGAAAGATTGTTTTGAGAAAGGGTAGTTGTTTGCCAAGATTTTTTTGAGAAGAGACTTTCTTGAGAAATTTTTCCTTGGGAGAAGGTTAGCAGCTGCTAGCAGGCTAAAATCTCTTAGGCCCACAGCATAGGACTATTGACAATTGAGAGAGAGATGGGAAGACTGATTCATTATCAGAATTCCTCTTTACTGTGATTTCCAAATGCTTATATACTATTCTAGGAAGGCTAGTTGTTTTTTACTACAGTGATTAGGTTAAACATCACACAGACAAACTCAGACATTTTACAGCATCTCTTGCTTGCAGAAGTTTAATTCAATCTTCTTTTCCTATCACCAATCTTGACTCAATCTTCTTGTGATCTTCAAAGATCTGTTTGCTCTTTCCAAGGCATCTTGGTCATCAAACTGGCTATGCTAACTATGTCCACACAGAACAACCTCAAAAATCCCACCCTGTGCCTGAGAGTGTTGTCCAGAACCTTCTGGAACTCTGCTGGGTGCAGTAACTCCTTCCCTGGGGAGCCTGGGCAGTGCCCCACTGTCGCTAGATGGACACGAAAGAACTAAACTCACTCAATCAGGTTGTGAGAGCAAAAAAGAAGGAAGTTTATTTGGGTTTTTGACTTATATAGTTTTTGGAGTTTGATCAGGGTTGGGCAATGAGGCTGACACCTCTTTTGACCCCACTGGTCAGACTAGATGTCCATCAATTGCCTTCCCTCAGAAAGGAATGCAGAGTTTTCAAAATACGACTCTCTGTTTACCTAAAAGTGCCTGAGAAAATTCAGTACAAGAATGTAAACATCAGAAAGCTGAAAAAGATCAGGGCGACACCCCACCACCCTCCAGGGGAAGAACCTTTCCCTGATCTCCAACCCAAACCTCCCCTGACACAGCTCCAGCCATTCCCTCAGGTCGTGTCACTGGTCACCAGAGCAGAGAGCAGACCCTCCACTTCCCCACATGAGGAAGCTGCAGACTGAGATTAGGACTTCCCTCCTCTCATCTGGATGACAAGATTTTCCACATTATTGGTCTGGAAACAAACATTTCCACGGATCAGGTGTGGCACATGGGGCCCCACACCTCTTGCCCAGCTGTGGCTGTGTGTGCAGGGCTGGGAGCCCACCCAGAGTGGGGCTGCTCCTGGCTCTGGTGGCACCACCTGGCCCTGAAGGTCAGCACAAGTTTTCCATGTGAACACACACTTCCCCAGGTGTGAGCTTGAGAAGATCCATTGAGTCTTTCCAATTCATTCTTCTCCTGCTGGTTGCTGTCCCCTTTTGGAGGAAGAGCAGTTGCCCTGGAATGAGCTGCAGGACTGATTTCTCCATGGAATGTGAATCCTTCCCCACAGGAGATTGAAGAACTCTGTTATACAACATGCCATGTACTTGGATACCAGAGGTACCAGGGCAAGTGTCCCCAAAAATAAACAGCTGCAAATATGTCATTATTTTCCATGAGTGATCCCACATTTTAGAGCTGTACAGCTGTAGAGAACACATCAGGGTTGTAATAAAACAATATTTCTTTTCTAGTCCCTCAGGATAAGATCTGATTGAATCACATTTGTCTGAAGCAAAAAGAAAAAAGACTTCAATACTGGATGAATCATGGACAAATCTGTAAACCAGACTGGATAAATTGAGCATTAAACTTCAAATTTAGGCATTGATGTTTAGAGCCTTGCACATTTTTAGTGACCCCCAAGACTGGAACTTAAATGAATTTGGGGACATGAGCAGTTTCTCTCTCTTTCATCCCTCATTCTTTCCCCCATCTCCATTTCTCTCCCTCAAGATCTCCAGCGCCAAATCCTTGCTGTAACAGAATTAGAGATTTTACTGAGTTAGAAATACTAAGGCAGAATCCGTCATGCTTGAAAAGAGAAAAAAAAAAAAAAAAGCAGTATCAAGAAATATTTTTTTTCATTTTCTTTTTTCCTTAGGAGTTAAAATTCTCTTTAGATCTTTGTTTATAACCATCTGTGTTAAACAGCAAATAATAAGGCAGAAAGTGGAAAAAACAAAAGATATTCTTGTTTGTTGTTTGACATGGTTTTAGACTCTTAGGAGAAGCACAAAATAATCTATTCGGATTTATTTCTTAAAGAGAAACAGAGATATATGATAAAAGCTCAGACCTCTAAAATTACATACACTGAGAAATTAGATAAAGCTGAAGAAAAAAAATTGACAGGCTGGTTTGGATTTGTTTGGATTTTGTTTTAGTTTTGGCGTGTTTTTTTGGTTTTGTTTTGGGGTTGTTTGCTGGGGTTCTTTTGGTGGATTGTTTTTGTTTGTTTTTTGTGGGTTTGGTTTTTTTCTGCGGGGGGGAGTGGGGGAGGTGTGGGGTTTTTTTATTAGAGTTTGTTAACCTCACATCCTACAAACAAGTGTATAGGATTTCTGGTCAATTCTGTATTAAGACAACTTTTGGGGTTGGGATTTGGTTTCTGCCACTCCAGTGGACCCCAGAACATTGCATTTGTGCAGTATTTTCTAATATTTGTTTTTAGTTACAAAAAAATTCCAAACCCTGAACTTGGGTGTCTTCCTCCTCACAACTGCAGCTCAATCATCTTGCCCCTAACGTGATCACTGCCTGGAAAAGAATTTATTCTAATAATTCTACTGGGTTTGGTGGCCAGGTTTAGTGGAGGGGTTACAGTGGTGGCTTTTGTGAGAAGCCCCCAGAAGATTCCTCCATGTCCAAAGGAGACAATTCCAGCCAGCTCCAGGATGGACCCAACATCTTTGGGATAGCAGAGTTAAGAAGGGGAAAAAATTTTCTGTGCAAGAGCCAGAGAAAAGAGGAGTGAGATACATGAGAGGAACAGCCCTGCAGGCACCAAGGTGGAGAAGGAGGGTCAGGAGCTCCTTCAGGAGCTGGAACAGAGATTGAGCTCTGGGGCAGCCCATGGAGAGGCAGCTGTGCCCTGCAGCCCATGGGGGAGCAGAAATAAACTTGCAGCAGTGGAGAATTCACAGAATCACCAGGTTGGAAGAGACCTTCAAGATCATCAAGTCCAGCCCAGCCCCAACACCTCAACTAAACCCTGGCACCAAGTGCCACATCCAGTCTTCCTTTAAACACATCCAGGAGTGGTGACTCTACTACCTCTCCAGGCAGACAATTCCAGTACTTTATCACTCTTTCTGTGAAAAAGTTTTTCCTAATATCCAGCCTATATTTCTCCAGGCACAGTTTGAGGCTGTGTCCTCTCCTTCTGTCAGTTGCTGCCTGGAGAAAGAGACCAACCCCACCTGAGCACAGCCACCTTTC
>JBBMKD010000102.1:2983999-3007687 GCA_037834095.1 Argya squamiceps
GGACAGCAGAGATCCCCTGGAGGGAGGATGGGTCCTGGAAGGGATAAAGAACTCTGCCCCACCTGGTTTAACAGCTGTTAATACAATACATACTTTTGATCACATCCTGCATTGCAACTCAAGACATATTGCCTTGAGTCTTGAGTTTAAGAAGGATTTAAATTGTTAAAGAACATTTTCCTAGAAAGTGGCTCTCTCATAAGCCTACCCATTTTATTTATCACTTTGAGACCTGGTGGCGGTGATGGTTTGGATTGCTGTGGGAGGCTGCAGGGTGATGGGTGATTAACTGCTCTGAGCACATCAGGCTCTTGCTGCAGCTGACTGAGGAGCAATGATTGGCTCCACTCATCATTTTCAGGAGAAATTCATTGCTCCTCATGAAATAAGGTCAAGATTCCCTTCCAGCAACATCAGCCTTTGAGCTTCCCAATTGTGATATAAAGGACTCCATGCATGAATAAATACTTTTCTTATTATTATAAGCTACCCAAATTTTTGGTTTTGTGGGGTTTTTTTGTTTGTTTGGTTGGTTTGGTTTCTTTCTCATTTTTAGTATTGGGTTTCATATCCAGGCCACAGGTTCTGCATTTTGGCAGAAGCTGACAATGCTAGGACAGGATAAAACAGAGCCTGAAATGATTTCTTTTAAAATCACCAAAAAGCAGCGACTCAAGGGTGGTAACGGGAGAATGGCTTCAAACTGGGACTAAGCTTAGATCAAATATTGGGAATAAATTCTTTACTATGAGGTTGTGAGGCACTGGAAAAAGTTGCCCACAGAAATTATGGATGCCCCATGGCTGAAGTGTTTAAGGCCTGATTAGATGAAGCTCAAAGCAACCTGGACTAGTGGGCAGTGTCCCTGGCAGGAGTGGAACTGGGTCATTTTTAAGGTGCCCTCCAACCCAAACTATTCTGGGATTCCATAAACTCAAATCAATTTTGTCAGGAAGGACTCAACAGATAGTAAGGACTGTGCCCAGCAAATCTCATCCTCTCATAAAAGAAAACATTGGCTTTGCATAATTAAATGGTGAATGGTTTCCTCAGTGTAAAATTCCTCCACAATGAGCAGAGAGAAAAATTCACTTATCTGTTGAAGGCCTGAATACAGCTGCCATAAGGTTTATATGATTTTTCCCCCATTAACTCATGAAAAACTTTAATAGATGCAGATTGCCTGGTGGAATTATGGGGGAATAATTCCTCTTGCTTTAGTGGTAACAGGAAGATAAGCACAGGATTGTCCTCAGGAATTAACTATTCTAGCAAACTTTAAAAAAAGGGAAATAAGAATAAGAAAGAAGAATATGCCTTGTTAATTTCTGCATTAAAATTTGCTTGCAGTGAGCCCTGGAGGGGTGTTCAGGAGGAAAATAACACCCTGAAAACAAGTAGGCTTTTGTATTTACTTCAGAACACTCAGGATGTTCCCTTCCAGCACACATAAATAATGGATAACCAAAGCTTTATTACTTTTTAGGGATGATTTGTCCTTCTATCAGGTTTGCAGCTCTTAAAATCACATTATCAACTGTGCTGTTTCCCCACAGCGGTGCTGGTTCCCTCCTCCCAGCAGCTGGAATTTGCTCATGATGATGTTCCTATTTCCTGCTGCTCCCTGCAGCCTAATGAATGCTCCCTGACATTATCACAGGCTCACTAATTCCCTCCCAGCTCTCATTCCACGGATCTGTGCTCTCTCTGTGCTGACTCAGCAGGCACTTTCTCATTCCTAAAAAAAAATCTGGGTTTGGAGAATTTTTTTTCGATCCAGAGCAGCATTTCAGAGAGGTTGCTGTGCTGCTGAGGCAGCACACATGAGGAGATACCCAAATCTACTGAAAGGAAGCTCATGGAAAGAGGAAAACAATTTTTTTAAGAAGAGGGGTAAATTGAAAAATCATCATGAATGTTGCAAGGGAAAAGGGATGGTGATGCCACAATGAAACGGAGAAACCCTGAGATACTCAAGGGATGAGAATATTGATGGGGCTGGTTTATCCTGGAGAAAAGGAGGCTCAGGGGGGACCTTGTGGCTCTGCACAACTCCCTGACAGGAAGGGACAGCCGGGGGGAGTCTGGCTCTGGTCCCAGGGAACAGGGACAGGAGGAGAGGGAATGGCCTCATGTTGCTCCAGATGAGGTTTAAGCTGGAGATTTGGAAAAAAATTCTTCACTGAAAGGGTGGTCAAGCATTGGAAGAGGCTGCCCAGGAAAATGGTGGAGTCTCCATCCTTGGAAGTGTAAAAACTGTGGATGTGGCCATGGAGGATGTGGTTTATGGTGATGGTGCCAAGCTGAAAGTTGGACTTGATGACCTTAAAGGTCTTTTCCAGCCATTCAGTGACAGGTTCTGTGGTTATGCTGTTACAGCTCCATCTTCCTCTCAGCAGCTTCTTTAAAACCAAAAGCCTTTCTTGCAGCTTTATCCATTTTGAGGAGGAATTTGCCTTCTTACCAAGACACACAAATCTCCCCATCATGGTCTGTCTTCCTGCCTCTTGCAGATTTACCTCTTTCAGAAATTACCTGTGGGTGATCCTGTTGCAGTTCTGGCTTCTTTTCCTCTGCCAAGGTCAGGATGAAAAATACACGGGAAATACACTGTCGAGTTGGATGTTTATTAATTCTTATTTATTTACAGACTGATGAGCCATGAGCTCCAACTAGCAAGTTAGAGAAATGAGGTACAATGGAGAGCTTCTAACTCTTTCCAAGGTTAAGTGATACTTACTCAATAACAAGGTGACACCTATATTATTTATATTTTAAACCCAACAACTAACTACTTCAAGTCTGCAATGCAGACTCCATCACTCAGTTACACAAAACCACCAAACCCATGAAGAAGAAGGAAGAAGGTGAAGAAGGACTCAGACAATGCCCAAAGCCCTCCATCTTTACTCACATGTAAACCCCCAAATTCCCAAATGTATACACTAAACCCCCAAATTCTCAGCTTCCAGAATTCCAACATGATCCCACCCGTGAATCTCTCCCAGAGGAAATGTAAATGCAAACCCAAAACAGAAAGTCTATTCCCACACTATTTTCAAGCAAGACAAAGTATAGACTTGGCTGCAGGCTCCCATTACCTAATTTTAGTCCTGATTATAAAATCTAATGAGGTATATAAACCAGCAATATTTTATTTACTCATGCTGATGTTAAGTAAATTGACCTCCCCCATTTTTGTTTCCCTTGCACAAACACAATCAATCACAAAGACACAGAAAATTGCCCCTGGATTTTATTGGTCACAGGTTAGGTGTTCTTTTAATTAGATATAATTAAAAAATGACAAGCCTTTATTTGACTGTGCTTACTGAAAATAACTTCTTTTTTTCTTTTTTGTCGCTACAGCCCATATATAAATTAATCCTTTTTTGGATTATAATTAATTCCTGGAGGTCAGTAATTAATCTCTTTGTTCTACAAGATAGACTGCACTTAACTGTGCTGAGACAGTGGCAGGGGGGATTTTCCCTGGCACTGTTAGCAGAAGGAATTTTCAATGTGTGAGTGGTACCAAGCTGCTAATGAGACCCAACTCCCTCATTTAAATAGACTCCTCTGCAAACCTTATTTCAACAAACTTCCACCAACCATGAAAAGATTTTTTTTCTAGAGTAGGAATTTTGGAGCAGGTCAGAATTCACGGCATTTTTTGTACCATTGTAATTCCTTCTGTGTCTTCAGGTGCTGCCAGCCCACGTGCTCAAAATATTTTTCTCCACTTGTGGATAATTCTTAATTGCTGATGTGAGGGATTAACATACCCAACCAGTGTGAAATGGGAATTCACTCTCCCAGAAAAACCAAATGATCCTGTGGTGTGAATCTGATTCTGGAAATCATATCTGCTTGAAACACCTGGATCTGCACAATGGAAGCAAATATTTTGAGCTTCCAGATGTCAAAAACGTTTCAGCATTTAGCACAAATAAGGGCAGAACGCACAGGAGTGTGATTTGATTTTAAATAGATGGCTATAAATTGTCTTTCTAATCCTTGATTTTTTTTTCCAAGGTGATAAAGTCTTTTACAAATTTTCTCTGAAACAATTAGGATACTGACAGCGTTCTCCATAAGAAAATTAAAAGCTTTTGCCTATGCCTGCTGCCTCCTTCTAGTATTTGACTGTCCAATAAAGTGCTTTTTTAAACTCCAAATATCATCCCCCCAAATGCTGCCACGCCCTTAACTTGATGGTGTAAATTTCAGTGCCTGTTTTAGGGAAATAGAAGTTTCTGGTTTGCAAGGTGTGCTCTGGAATGCCAAAAACCCAAAAGGCACACACTGCACCACTCCTGCAAACACTGCAGGAGGGGTGGATTAAGCAATGCCTTTTGTTTAGGAATAGGAACTCAATGAAAATATGCATTGTGGTGCTGCCAAAAAAAAAAAAAAAGATATTAAAAATGGATGTTGACAATGCAAACAGAGCAGAGCTCAGCAAAAGCAGCAGCTCATAACCACACCTCGCAGCCTGGGAGGGTTCACTGCTCTCAGGACAGCTCTGAATTAGAAGGTTTGACCTCACACTCTGCTTTTCCAAGGTGATAAAAAAACCTCCTTACTCCCTCAGCTCTCTGAGTGCCCATGGAAAGTAAAGAGTGTGAAGTTTGCAGGCCCAGCCACCAGGAATTTCCTTGGAATTGCAGCTCAAAGCCTTTCCAGAGCAGAGCTGGACAAACACACACACTCAAATATTCCAGGCAAAGCAGGGAAGGAAAGCAAATCATGAATGGCAAGTGTGATTCACGTTTACTCCATGAGTAATCAGCTTGTAAAAACACACACCTGAGTAACCAGCCAGGGGAACTGTGGGCTCTTCTCTCCTGCTGTGCCTCTCTTCAGCTCCTATTAGAGAAAAAAATTAATGTGTGCTCCTGTTTCCTTCCTCTTTGGGGTTTTCTCCCATTTTTTTCCCCATTTTTAGCTCCCACTTATGCTGTGGATAACCAGACAGACCCCAAAAAATCATTCTGACTCCATTCTGACTCTGCTTTTCTGTCACTGTTCCAACCAATTGCATTTCCTAAACAAATACTCTTTATGATTTTTAAGAGAGATAAATAAGATTACTCTCTATTAAAAACAGGGTTGCTTTGCCATAAAGGGAATAGGAAGAAGAAAATCTCCAAGGAAATATTCCTCAAGCAAATATTTCTGCTGCCTGAAATCTGTCACTGCCATAATTTGTCCCGAGCTCTGGGTAATACATGTACTAGAAATGTACTAGAAATGAGCATTTAATTAGTGTTTAATACAAATACCAACCAACTCCTGTGCTAATAACTGATGGTGGGGTTGTAAATGCTTGTCAAGTAAATATCATGGAATTCTGAAGCTCCATCTGACCTCAGGCATGGAAAATGAGTGTGATGAATTTGCTGGCTCCATCCCCCCAGTGGGAGATCAATTGATGGCACCACACAGTGCAGGCAGAAGATCCCAGAGGTCAAAAAAAGGCCAAAAACAGCTTCAGAGGAAAACGAGCCTCAGGCACAGCAGTGACAAAACTCAACTGCCATTTTTAGGCAGTTAAAAGTCACCAAAAAAGGGGTTTCTCATAACCACAGAGAGAATTTTACCACAGGAAATATTCTGGTGGCTTGCTTCTTTTGAAATAGCCTTGGGTCTGTGCTTCCCACCAGGAATCTGGGGATTTTTTCCTCCCAGAGGGTTCCAGGGCAATTCCTCTGAAATCTTCAGATTGTAAGCGTGGTGTGGGCAGAGGTAGGATCCTGTGCAGGCAGGAATGTCAGCCAGGATCCCAGGGACACACTGGGGAAGGCAGAGCTTGGTTCTGAACTGAACAGCTCTGGAGTAGAATAAACTTTTATTTGTTTTCAGATGGAATCTTAGCAGGCACTAAAAATAAATTGCTGGAGCTAAGTCTCCCCATTCCAGGGGAGAGATAACCTGGGTTCAGTAACCAGAAGGTTACTGTACCACCAGTGTTAATGAATTTATACAATTATTTATACATTTATACACTAATTTTTATACAAAGGGCTCAAATAAGCTTAAGCAGAGGCTTGAGCCTGAATTTACACATAATTTTCACTGTGATTCTGTTGGAGTATGAATCCCCCTGGGCCAAATCCACACAGGCCCAGGGGTTTCCAAAGAGGTGAGGACTGAGTTAAAACCTTCCGAGAAATTAAGATACATAAATCCACACATGAGGTAGAAATGCAAATTTAGTTTTAATTAAATCAAGGATGTTTAAGTGCCTTAAACAAATAAGAGCCTGCGTCAGTAAGTAAGAAAAAGACCTAATACCTAGTTTAAAGTTCAGTAACATTGCCTTTTGCAAAGATAATTAAATTATAGTCATAACAAAAATAATGTAGCCTTGCTAAAAATTCCTGAATAGAACAGACAGAGCTATATGCATAGAATTCATGTTAGAATTTATGAATATTGTCATATATCAAATTTAGCTTAGGGCGGGTCTGAAAGACTGTAGAAAACTTGTGTAGGTACCTGATTGGCCAAAAATAGAATGAAATGCACTACTTTGAGGATGCTAGGAGGCTCACAAAACATCAAAAATGCCACTGCTGTTGTTGCTGCTGTGGCTGTTACTGATAAAGTGGTTACAGAACACAGACCACGGGTGCTGTCACTGCCTATACTGCTACTGATAAAGATATTGCTGCTTCTGCTTGGGGCTTAGGGACTCTGTGTTAGAGGCTTTCTGAACTGGCATGGACTGTAACAACTCTGCCTTCAGGAGGCTGATTTAGCCATTAAATAAAGGACTTTGCTTTTACAACTACTCACCGCCACAGTCTTCAGTGAAGACACCCCAAAAACTTGACATGATTCCGTAGACTCCAGCACTGCCAAACCTCCTCAGTTGTTCCCCCAGCTCCCTGTGTGACATTGTTGTACACTATAATGACACAAGACTCTGATTTCAGAAGGCTGCAAATGACTCCTTTATTCTTGGGATGTGTTTTCTTTATATACTGTTCTACACAGACCAATTCGATTGGTGAAACAAAGAAAAACCTCTTCACTCACATTGGTCAGACCAGAGGGACATCAAGAAGAAGCCCCTCCTAGGAAAATGAATGAATAACAGAGGTACAGTTACAAAAACATTTCTCTTGTTTACAGAAAATTCCTTGGGAAACAAATTTCAGAAAACCAAAACACCTCAGGCATGGAACCAGGGCTACACTTTACTTTTACAACCACCCACCGCCACAGTTTTCAATGAAGATGCCACAAAAACTTGACATGATTCCGTAGACTTCAGCACTGCCAAACCTTCTCAAGTGTTCCCCCAGCCCCCTGCACCTGATTCCCAGTGTTTCTACAACTCTCCATCCACATCAGCTGCTCAGTGGCAGAGGCAGACTGGGAAGGACAGACAAGGCAGACACCCAGCTGACGTTTCTCACAGCCATGGCATTGGCAGCCTGGAGTAATGTGAATTAAAGGGTGAAACAGCTCAGTGGTGAGGAATGGTTGAAGATGACCCTTGGGAAGAACCCTAAATATTGCTGTAAACCCAGTTTAAGGCCAGCTAATATAAAAAAAGGTGATTTCTGCTTCTTGAGAAATCCTTTCATTGTGTTTTAGGACACTTGTCAGCACCTACCTAAAGGAACATCTGAACTTACTGATGTTGACTGGTTTAACCATTCAAATAAATGAATAGTGTGAATGCCAACAGGAAACAGAGAAATTTATTCCCAGGAAAGCTGTGTGAACTTGGGCAATTTATGCTGATCCTCTTCACCAGGCCTAAAACCAGGAACAGAATTAGTAGGAAAGACAAGAGTAAATCCCCCTAAATGCAGAGGGAACATTTCAACCACCACCACGAGACCTTGCTCTGCCTGAATCTCTGCATGGCCTGAGCCACAACTTCCTATAATGCAGCTCAGATTTGCTGCTGGACATGAAATTCCACCTAGAATGTATAAGGAAAATTTGTCACCTCAGAATGGAAACCAAAATGGCTTTGAGTATGCTGAATGAAAAAAGATTTATGAAGTCAAAAAATATGGTGGAATTTCTCAGATAGAAAAGAAAACCAAGGTTGCACAGACAAATTCTTCCAATGTTTCCAGACTTCTGAATAATTTTAATTGTAACTTCAATGGAACTACATAGCTCTAATTATTTTTCTTCAGATGCAACCTGCACAGTGGCATGTTCAGCTCTATATTTTCCAAAAGCATCTCTGTTACCAGATGAAAAACAGATTCTGTTGCTACACTGAAGATTAGGAAAACTGTTTTGTGATTTCAAGTTAGAACACAAAATTTCACCATATGCAATGAATCAGAAATTGTGAAAAACAGGTTTATTTCAGTATTTAAGTATGCAGCTCCAACATCTTCTCAAAAAAATAATAGCTAAAATTAGCTCTCGAGAAATTTGGGGGGGGAAAGAATACTTATATCTCCAGCTAATTAAATTATTATTATTATTATTATTACTCAAAAATAGATGCTGGAAAAAATCAAATACCTTTTTGCTGATGTTTCTCTTCATTTAATAATGAACTGATGAGCTCAGACTTTTTTCTTCTGCCTTTGAAGGTGAAGGGATAATAATTTTTTATGTAAGTTGTATTAAAATTTATCTTGATATATTTAGGACATCTATTATCAGGTAGGCTTTCTGTCATATTATTAAAACCTCTTCATTGACTGGGCATCTGACACTGTACATGCACTACAAGACAATATACAGGATGCAAGAAAATATATAAGATTCAGGGCAGCTGAATGAGGAGGAAAACCTCATGTATGGTGATTTGGAGCCCAATCTGCCACACTGAATTTTGGCAGGAAATCTCAGAACTTTATCAGGTTCTGTGCTCTTGGTGTACAGCGAAGAAACACATTTACTGCATGAAATATTTATTCCTGAGAGGTGCTGCCTGAAAGGTCAAAGCAGGATTTTGATGGGTGGTGGGGAGTGGCAGTGGTGACACGTGGCAGACGTGTCCTTCCTTCCCTGGCGGTCCCTGGGATGCAATCCCAGCCTGCAGCCAGCTCAGTCCTGCCAGAGTTCTTCCCTGTGAGGGTGGGGAGGCCTTGGAATGGATTTCCCAGAGCAGCTGAGGCTGCCCCTGGATCCCTAGAAATGTCCAAGTCCAGGTTGGATGGGGCTTGGAACAACCTGGGTGATACAAACTTCCACCTGGCCAGAGTGTAATGAGCCCTCTGAAGATGTGTCAAGTCTGAGGGTTGACCTGCAGCCTCCCAGAGTGGCTTAATAATAGCCAGAGAACTTCTCTGGATGTGCTTGGTTAAAAAAAATGTTTTAATAATGACAAAAAATAACAAACAGTATCAAACAAATGAAATATAAGTCGAAAACTGTGTAGAGAAAACTCTTGCACTGGCTAATGCAGTCCAAAAATGCACTTGAGCCCCTCTGTGCTCCTTCTTCTATACTTAATGTTTCAGGAGGGGTAATTTGCAGGAAATTTACAGACAAGGAAATTTACAGACAAGGAAATTTACAAACAAGGAAATTTACCCTTGCTGCCAATAGAATCTTGCTGCATTTCTGAGGAACTGCTAAAGAAACCTATCAGTGTTTTAATCCTGACATTGAGCCAATTACTGTCAGGAAAACAGAGGTTTCTGGCATTCCTCCCTTACAAGGTCTTGGGGTGAGACTGGAACCCTTTTCCTTATATAAAATCATTTGCCTGGTGCAGTGCAACACCTGGGATAGTGGAAGGTGGAGCTGGATGATCTTCAAGGTCCTTTCCAACCCAAAGCATTCCAAAATTCTATGAGTCTGTGATCTCAGTGACAGCAATAATTTGGAATCCAGGCATCCAGTGCATCTCAGGATGTGCAGGTCCAAGACAGGTCCTGCCAGGTTCATTGCTTCCCTGGGAGATTTTTCCCCTCCAGGAATATAGGAAATGTGTCATTTACCCCAGAGCCACTCTGCACCCACCAGCTGACAATCCAGATTGTCCTTCCAGGTTCTCTACCTGGCAACCTTTACTGTGATATGGAAGAAATGTTTATTTTCATGGGATACATGAGGTGTCCTCTGGCCTTGCTTGTGATAATTGTGTTGCATGGGAGAAATTACCCTTGTTACCATCTAGCCAACAGGCATTGAAGGAATCTTTTCTTCAATAAAACAGGTTGTGAGATTGGATTTGTTTCCCTCCATCTCCGCACAGTGATCTGTCTGGCTCCTCCTGGTAGACTGGACCTAGGTGAAAGGTTTGGTAATAATAATAAAAAAAAAGAAATTTAAAAAAAAGAGAGAAAGAGAGAGAGACAGAGAGAGAAAGCCGATTTTAATCCCTGAGTAATATTCACTCCTTAACTTATTATTTTGAAATAGGTAAGTTCTTACTTAAATTCTGAATTACTCTTTTTTTTTTTTTTTTCCTAGATTAGGAAGAAGGACACAGGCTGCTCAAAGCTTTTGACTGAGGACAGGACAGTCCATTTTAATTGATCAGTAGCAAGAAGTAGCCATGGGTACATATATTTTTATTGTGTTCTGCATTATTAATTTGTTTTCAGGATCAGAACAGCACATACATTTGACAAATTATTGTGAATTTCAGTCACAGAGCCTCAGCTTATTAAAATATTCTCTGCAAAACTCCTTTTCCCCAGTAAATTTATTCTGAGCCAAACCAAACTTTCTGATTGCTGGTGTCAGGTCAGCACTCAAAATCACACCTCTGTGATCACAGAATCCTGGAAATGGTTGGAAGGGACCTTAAAGATCACCCAGTTCCAACCCTCGGCCATGGGCAGGGACACCTTCCACTATCCCAGGCTGGTCCAAGCTCCATCCCACATGATACACAAGATTTATTCACATAAAACAAAGTTCAAGACAAAATAAGAATTTCAACCTGTTTGGCTATCCAGGCTTGTCAAAGCCTGGTTTTCATCTACACTGAACAGACAGAAATAGAGGTTTTACCCAGGTAATCTATTCAGATAAAATACTTATTCATCTCCTTTAATTAATGAAAGCATCCTGATTATGTGGTTAGACCCATGTGCAATTCCCTGGCTGAAATAGATATTTACCCACAGAAGATTCACCCCTGACTCCCCTGTGGCCACCCAGGGGAAAGGAATGGAAATCTCTAAGATGCAGCTCTTGGGGCCTATTTTGGATGCCTCTTTTAGGATGGGCTGGATTGTACTCCAGATCCTATTCACAGGTCTGGAAAGCCCAGAGATATCACACCTCTATCACCTTGAAATTTCACTTTTATGGAAGGAATGGTTTTAGAGAGATGCATAAGATTTGGGGTTTGTTTGGGGTTTTTTTCTTCTCTCTGAAAACATCTCCCAAAGACAAGATTCAAAACTCAGAGTTCAGGGCCAGGCTTTCCGAGATATCCTTCAGCCAAGGATTTCTACCCTAATCAGATTTAAGCACTGGTAGTTTTCAGGTTAAAATGTCTATCATAAAACCACTTCCAGTTTTTAGAAGAGAGAGAGCAAAGTCATTCCCTACGTGGCCAGAAAGGTGATTCCAGGTGCATCAAAGCAGAATTTATGATTGAATAAAGGGCTTTTTTTCCCTAGGTCTTATCTCATATTGTAGTCTTTCAATCAAAATGGAGAGATGGCTCAAATGGCCATTAAAAATTTAGATATGTGATAATACAAATGTGGTATGTCAGGGTTATCAAAAAAAAAAAATATTGATAGACAGGCTTCTTTGAATCTTGATGTTTGCTAGGACAGGCTTCAAACACAGAAACATAAAGCTTTTTTTAAATTTTTTTTATTTTTATCACATGAAGCATAAATAATAAATAAATTTTAAAAATCCCAGTCTTTCTTGTCTGGACTAAGGGAATGTAGAAAACTGGGGTTGTTTTTGTCAGCCACCCTATGTAATACAGGTAATTTGTGGATAACTCCCATGCAATAAATAATTTTCTTGGATGAACATACACAGCTTGAAAGATGCTTCATTATAAAACCCAGTGAAGTTTTCAGAAGATTTCCCTCTCCAATATTAACCAAACCTATCCCCTCCTGATCTCAGCCACCTCTTGTCCCTTAGAATCATGGAATCACTCAGGTTGGAGAGCTGCACCCAAACTGTTAATTTTGCATTTCTGTTTTGGTAGACTCAAGGAGCAGATATCTGACAGCTGTTAATCCATTTTTGACCTTCTACATTGAGAAACTTCCATGGATTTACTGAGAACACCAGGAGGATCTTGACAAACAAAAAAGGTTTGTAATCCCTTCATTTTATTTAGAATCTCTGATCCTGCCTGTTGTGATTACTCCTCTGCATATCAGTTCTTTTTGTAATTTGAGATTTAAGGGAAAATCTATTAACAAAGACATAAATCTCAGTGTTGATAAGGTGCATTCTTCAGGGGTTTTTCACTCCCTTCCACTGACTGATAAGGATTTTTTAGTGTTAATTGATAATTTTCTCATTTCAGTGTATCCAAGTGAATACTTGCTCAGGTTAATGTTGTTTGCTGTGACTCTGAGAACATTGGCCTTTACAGGTCCCTTCAATAAAAGAAAAAAATCATCATTCCAGAAACTGGTGTCCATCCCTCGAGATATTCTGGGTGCTCAAATCAGCTCAGTTTTGGCTGGGTGCAGAATTATTGAATGAAAGTCAGACTCAATTTATGTGGGATAAGTATCCAGAAACTCTGGGATATGAGTGTTGGTTGTGACTCTGCTGCACTCCACCAGATTCAGCAAATCTTGCTATAGGTCTACGTGTCTGTTTTTCACCTTCTGATTTAGGGATCTGGAGGCCCACCCACAGCCTCAAATTACTTCAGGGTTTAGAGAAATGGCAGATGTGTAAATCTAATTAAACCAAATCAATTTTTGATGAAGTGACTGGTACTGCACACATACTAATTACTGCCTTCTAACGTAAGACTAATTAAGAAAGCTCTTAAAATTCCCTAATAGTAACCTGACATCTGAACTGTCTTGATTTTCAACAAAAGACAGTTACTTTGGGGGTTTTTGTGTCTCTCCTTCAGTTGTCCTTCCCCATCTCTTTTAGGAGTAATAAGCAAAGAAGAAACAGAAAAAAATTACTGAGTTCTCCCAAGATATAACTCAGGTCTCTTCTCCCAGGTAACATGTGATAGAACCAGAGGAAATGTCCTGAAGTTTCCACCAGGGAAGGTTTAGATTGGATATTGAGGAAAATTTATTCACTGTAAGGGTGGTCAGACATTGGAACAGGCTGTGCAGGCAGTGGTGGAATCACCATCCCTGGAAGTGTTCAAAAACCTGTGGGTGCAGAGGATTTTTCTCCACAACAGCAGCAGACCCCTTTGGGAGGCTGCTGAGAGATATGTCCATGATTTTCCCCATTACACCTCTTGGAATAAACACCCAAGTCCTAATGCCTGGGTCTGACTTGCCACAGCCCCAAGGAAAACATGCTGATGGATTTTTCTTTTTGCAAAATTGCAGGAAGGAAAGGTTCTCAGCTTTTTGGACATGTGAGGTGCAACACAACACTGATTTTGGCATTCAGGCCACCAGGCCCACCCACAGTGATTTAAACCATGATGACACTGATAGATCAGAGCTGGGTTCAGTTTGAAATCTTCTCTGAGCCCCTTAGGGAATCCCTTTCCTCAGAATTTTCAAAATTTGTATTTTCACTTTTAAAACTCTCAGAATCATTTAGGTTGGAAAAGATCTCTCAGACCAGCAAGTCCAAGCTGTGCCTAATCCCCACTTTGTCACCATCGCAGAGCACTGAGTGCCACCTCCAGGCCTTCCTTGGACACCTCCAGGGGTGGGAACTCCAAACCTCCCTGGGCAGCCCTTTCCAATGCTTGCCAACCCTTTCTGTGAAGAAATTCCTGCTCAAAGAACCACAAAAGGGATAAAAGTGTGATTCAATGTACACACCAGTGGCATGTACTTTTTATTTTTCTCTCACATCTCAGATTTTCATGATTTCACATGGAGGTGTCCCCTAACTTAGCGACCCTTTAATGATGTCACTTCATGTAGAGATGATATCTATTCATTTTTAGCAGCTTTAAATCAGCTTTACACTTTTTCTGTAACAGCAGCTGAGGAGCAGTTAAGTTCAATACGTGGCTAATATCCTGCATCAACCTTTTAAATCCTTATCAACAGTTGGATCAATTCTTATTAGCAAACTTTGTAGGGCAGGTCTCTCTGGCAATGGAGTTCAATCAGAAGATTAGCATCTAAAATTCATGGAGAGCCCTTGGTTTACTCAGTAAATTGAACAATCCATCACGTTGCTGAACTCGGGCCCAGTGGGCATTAGAAAGACCCTGTGGCAATTTGCACAGAGTTCAGTGACACAGATCTACATTGTCTCTAAATAAATGAAGGCTCAGCTTGCAATTAAACATTTCAGAGGTTTGCCTGTGATCATCCTCCCCTTTGTTGTTCATTTGTCCCTGTTGTTTCCAAGCCCTTTATCCTTTACTGTGATCCATGGTCTCCACATCATTTCCAGTGTCACCCAGTAGTTTCCATTTCCTGTTCTTCTACACTTAAACACTTGAAATGGGGCAATTAAATTCTGTTGTGTTCAAGGGACAGGTAAGAAGGGGTTCAGGTTGGAAGGGAAATTCAAGACCATCTAATTTTTGTCCCCCTGCCATGGGCAGGGACAGCTTCCACTATCCCAGGTTGCTCCACGCTTCATCCAGCCTGGCCCTGGACACTTCCAGCAATCCAGGGGCAGCCACAGATTCTCTGGGCACCCTGTGCCAGGGCCTCACCACCCTCACAGGGAAAAATTTCTTCCTTATAGCTCATCTAAATCTTCCTCTATTTGTTTGAAGCCACCCACCCTGGTCCTGTCACTCCATGCCTGTGCAAAAATTCCCTGTGGGATGGTGAAGATTCCATTGCTCACAGTGTTTTTCACTGATATTTACCTCCAATTAAAAGTAAAAGACGGAAAAGGTCACTTTAAAGGGCTTTTTTCCTCTTTTCCATTCCCAGCTCTCAATGGTCTTTTACTGTCAGACTACTTAACTGAAGGCCCCAGTGCTGCTCTGTTTCTCTCTTTGGAGAACTGCATGTTTCTTTCTTTCTGAAATTGCCTTACCAGGTCATAATCTGAGAATGGTATCACTTCAGGGGCACCTTAATGGACAAGCATTGTTCAAGTTCAAAACAATGAGAGAACTTTAATAAATCAGGTTTTCGATATTTGGGCACCAAGATTATTAATAGTGAGATTGTTTTCTGGGAAAAAATACATGGATACAGCTTGAGAAGTTCCTGCCTCTGGTAGGAAATGGCTACCAGCTACTGGCAGAGCTTATAAACAGAAACATGACCAAGACCAGAAGGAGATTCAGCAGGAAAACTGGACTAATGAAGGAGAAGCATTTGATCTCATTGGTGTTCTCAGAAGTAACCACATTTTACAGACCAAATGTCAAAAAGCTTCTCAACAGTGCCACACCTGCTCTTTCTCCTGCATCCTACACAGCTGCATGTGTTTAAGGTTAGTGGGAACTGTCCTTTGGGGAAATATCTCTACTATTTAGAGGGAATTATCTCTATTTAGAGCTCTAAATACATTTTTCTGAAGTGTGCAACCAAAAAGAATCATAAGAAGGGCAAAATAAAAAATCTATTACCAAGCAAAAGATAAACCTCTAGACTTGTCCTCCATGAGCAGCCTCTCAGATGTCACAGCTTCCATATTCACCCAGCCACCAGGACTTACTGCCCGGGCAGCTCTCAGCATGGGCCCGGTGTGGGAAATCAAAAGAAATCACAGAAAGCTCTCAAAACCTTGTGCCTGCAGGCCCAGACATAGAAATTAATACAGGTTTTTTTCTAAGACCTTGGAAAAGGCTTCCAGATTTAGAGACCAGAAGCAAGAATGTGGGTTTGTAGTTTAAGCAGAAACATGTCAAGCTAGGCAGTGGAAAGTTTTAGAGTTTGAAGTTTAGATATAGAAGTCGTCACAAAGGTAGTAAGAAGTTTTAAGGTGTAGTCCTGTAAGTTTGTGTGTCATTACATGATTGGTTAAGAAGATGCACACTGTGGCAAAAATGTGTACAACAAAATAATTAGTGATTGGTGTGAAAACAGTAACAAATGTTGTGGCAGTGGTTTATTGGCTAATGAGTCTTTAAAAGGCATTGCAGCTGGAGATCTTGGGACCTCTGACTTCTGATGTGAAGACCTTCTCACCCCCTCATGAGGCTGGAAGAAGATAAGAGCAATAAATCACCCTTTTAACCTCTCTCAGTGGTCCCATCTCTCAATAACCCCGATAGTCCAGGATCTGAGAGGATTCAGCTCTTTTCTAGGGTATCCAACAGCTCTGGAAACCAGGAACAAGAAAGGGAGTAGCAGTTTTCTTTCCCTTTTTTATCTCCCGGGGGACCTGTTGGTAACCTCTCAAACAAGCTACAAGTGGAACAGTTCCTTTGACAACTCCAGTGTTCCCCTTGGGCTTCAAGGCCCAGAATCTGAGAGGATTCAGCTCTTTTCAAGGATATCCAACACCTCTGGAAACAGGGAACAAGAAAGGGAATAGTAGTTTTCTTTCTCTTTCTTATCTCCCAGGAGATCTGTTGATAACCTGTCAAACAAGCCACAGGTGGAACGGTTCCTTTGAGAACTCCAGGGCTCTCCTTGGGCCTCAGGGTGGTTGCAGTGCCTCACCTGGGCTTGGGATCCCTAACTTTAAGCTCTTCCTGAAGCCCCAGAGATGCCAGTGCTGCTTCTCACCCTTGTGAGAAGTACAATACTCAGAAGTACAATATTCAGAAACTTTTGACAGTCCATGTCACTCTATTTGGGTGTGGGGACAATTCCATGGTTAAAAGACACGTGCAAAGCTATTTTCATGTGGCTGAATATTGATCAGAGAGACAAGAGAGTGAAAAATGACCTAAGAGAAGCCCAGGCACTTCCGAAGGCCAAGTGGGACACTTTTTTTTTGGGAAAACACTTCTGACTTTCCATTCTTTTCACTGCTGCTGCATCTCCCAGCCTCAGCAGAGCATCATTTCCCTGCCAGCTCCAAACAGCGTGTTCTGAGTCACTGTGTTCCTCTCCTGCTCTAATTGCACTTTCCCCGAGGGAATTTTTCCAAAGCTTATTGCAAAGAGAGGTGTCAGTGCTGAGGTACAGGGCCTCCCAGTGCTAAATGTGGCTTGAACAAAGAATCAAAGGCAAACGTTCCATTTAGAGACTTTAACCCTTCCATGGGATTCCAGAGGGAAAGAAAAGAAACAAACAACACCATAATGATGAGCAGAGCTCTTAGAACTTTCTTCACATTACTGTTTGGAGACCTCTAAGAGAAGGATGCTTGCTGAACAGGATTCAAACCTATCAGGAGGGTCAGAAGAATGGAGAGCTTTTACAGAGGAATTTCACCATGTTCTGAAATAAAACCTTTAGTTTTATGTTCCATTTTGGACAGTTATGGGAAGACTGATTTTAATCCGTGATTAGACCAACTACCTCTAGGTGAAAGCATGTCCCAAAATTCACCTTACTCCAGGCTCACAGTTTGTTTTGTGGATAATTTATTCCTGCTGCTGCCAGCCACAAACCTCCTTATTCCAGGAGGAAATTCCAGCTCTGTCCTGTGAGCACTGCAGAGCTCAGTGTTCCTGTTCCCTGATCCAGACCGACACGTATCCCACGACTTTCCCAGGAGACAAAGGTGACATGAGAGTGAAATCAGTTTGTTCAGCCTCTCCCGTGCCAACTCCAACAATTCTTTTTGCCTCAGCTATTTGAAATAGATGGAGTTTCATATGAGATTGCCTTTAAAATGTTTTAAGATGATTCCAATAGTGCAGAGTTTGGAGTAGAGGCTGACTTGGGGCTCCATTCAGGTCCATCACACCAAATGACTGCTGGGAAAACTGAGCAAATGAAACATTGGAAAGGCAACTCTGAGCTCAAAAAAAGGCAGGAAAACTTCTTGGGTTAGAAGCACATCAAGCAATATAAATTCATGGAGTTCTGGATGCACCAAAGAAGCCATATTTTAGTCTGGATTCCCCCAGTTATATTGGATTATTGACAGGAAATGGAAGAGAACAACTCACAGAACAAGCAACTCTTATCTCTAGCACTGTTTCATCTCTCCCAGAGAGTGAAATTATTTATTTCTTTGTCCCATATTTTTGTCTCCAAATTTTTTTCCAGGGCTCACCTGGAATGCAGAATTTTTAATTCATACATTTAATTAATTCATTTCAATTTTAATTCAATTTTTAATTCATTAATGCATGCAGAATTTTTAACTTAAACAGCAACCAATGTAATCACTGTAATAATATAATTGTTGTAATAAACAAAACCTTATTTATTTTCATTTATTTCCAATAAATTTTTAGAAGTTTTGGGTTTTTGTACTCTGGCAGAAGCCAGAATAAGTGTCAACATGACACGTATCTCAACATGAGCTCCCTCAGATAAAAACAGAGTGATTCACTCAATGATCATTTTTTTAATGATTGAGATGGGCCATTCATTATTTGTTTAGTATTTTGAAACATTCTGAGCAATGTTCCTGGAATATTTTGGAAACAAAAGCCAATGTTTCTCTGGAGTGAAATCATGGTGAGTTGCAGTTGATGGCTCCACAGAGAAGAAGCTTCAAAATACACCCATGAAATAATTTGGAAGTAGTTCATAGAAGGCAAAGGATTAAAATAATTTGTTTATTTTGTACAGCAGAAAAAGAATTTGCCTGCTGGTAGGAGTGGAGGAACAGCAGGGGATGGAGCTGGGTGATCTGTAAGGTCCTTCCCAACACAAACCATTCTGTGATTTTAGGAAAAGGGTTTGGTGCACAAAAGTATATTTATTAAATATCAAAGCCATGCTGAGAGCAGCTCTCCTGGGCATTTTGGAAAGGGCTACAGGTAGTGGGTGAAGTAATATTTCCATCCCACTGTTTCCTGTAAATTCACAGGTTGCATGGCATCCCCCATGAGGTGGGAGTGTGCCCCACCCTTTTCTTCATCCACAGCACCAGTGGACAGCAGCTGGTCCCAGGGAAAGGAATTCAGAGAGCAACTTCACCAGTGCTACCTGAGAGGTGCAGAGAATTCCTCCTCTTTTGGGAGGAGGAAAAGGAAGTTTAGCAGTTGCCAGCTGCATCCATTCCAAGTGGGAATAGCTGTGTTCCCATGGAGGTTTTGGTGTGGGTGTCCTTGATCTTTGAAAAGCTGAGGCAAGCTGCACCCAGCCCGTTTCAGAGCTTGGGAAAGGATAAGTTCAGACCCAACATGTGATAAAACAGCTGCATTAATGTTGGACTGGGCTTTAGCTGCTGTGTCTCCATGGAGATCCAGCTCCCCACCTCTCCCACCCGCCCAAGGTTTTCCAAGTATCAAGATTTAAGAAGGTTTATTGATTGAAACATTTTATTTGAATTTCAGGCACAGAGAGAACTGTATTCTGTGAGCACTGACCCTGTGAGTTTTCAATGTGTGGGCTGCAGGATTTAGCATCCTTGCCATCCATCTCAGCTCCTCCTAATCCTCCCTGAGTGCACTCTCCTCATTTGTACCCAGCTGTGGGCAGGAGGCAGGGCTGCAGAATGGGAAATGCACCACGGGGCTGACTCTGCTCCAAACCACAAAATTCACTCTCTGAGAAAATTTATTTGTGGCATTTAAATATTACATAAAGAGGATAAAATTTGGAGACTGGTGGCAGCTCTGAGCTGTGGTCATGCCTGGTGTTTGTGATTCCCTTGGGACAGTGAGAGGGTCAGGACTGGGTCAGGCCACTGCTCATGTCATACCCAGCTGTGGACACACCAGTGCAGAGGTGAGAACCTTTAAAATGCCCCCAATCGATTTTTGTAAAGATGATGAGAGATATTTATGGGTTGAAAAGCACCTTCCAGCTCATCCTTCAGTGTCAGCAAGGCATGATACATTCCTAGATGGGTTGCAGTGGCAGGAGCAGGAGCTGCATTCCCTTTAAAGGCACAAACCCAGCTGCTCCCCAGACACTGATGTGAGGCAGTAAACCTGGTCTGATTAAAGTCTGCTTCATGTTTGGCTAAATCATAACGTCCAGGAGCGTTCCTTATCTTGCTTTTATAAACATCACGGGGTGGTAAACAGAGCACAGGCTCTGGCAGTTTGTTTAACAGCCCGCAGGTACAATTGCTCAGGGGAGTGGTGAGGCTCTGGATCTGTTATTTTTTGTTCTGCTCACAGTCGTTTGTTCCTGCCGTGCATATCCCAACTTTTGTAATAAAGATCTTGGCACAGAGTGTCCTCTACCTGTGGAGACAGACAACCACCATCCCTCGAAGTGCCCAAGGCCAGGCTGGACAGGGTTTGGAGCAACCTGGGATATAGAAAGTGTCCCTGCCCATGGCAGGAGTTGGAATGAGATGATCTTTACCATCTTTTCCAAGTCAAATCATTCAATGGCTCCATGATCATTCAATGATTCTTTGGTCATCACAAATGTGAGTGCTGTGTTGGAGGAACAAAACAATTAATTTTTATTAACTTTCCTTATTCTCTTCCTATTAAATCACACTTTTTATCCTATTTCTGAAGTGTTACTCTTGCTTTAGCATAGCAAGACCAAATAGTAAGTTTTAAGTTCTTCTTCTCAGGTTTCTGCCTCCTATTTCAATAGCCAATATCATTTCTGTGCTATTGTAAATGAAATTAAGATAAACCAGTCTGGGACTTTGTTTCCAAAGTCCTTGACCTTACATGGTATTTAAGTGCTGCTTTCAGTCTTGGGCAGGGGACAAGAATCATATCACAGAATGGCTGGGGTTGGAAGGGTCCCTACAAATGATTTAGTTCCAACCTTCAGGGAGTGGCACTTAATTCCCAGTCCCTGTTTAAAATGTGTTGAAAGAAGTTTTCCCAAGGCTATTGCTAATGTAGAAAAGGTGATGAATGGTTGAACCAAACAAGGAACTGAAGTGGAATTATCATTTCCTGAGGGCAGCACAAGATACCCATGCAGAAAGTCCTTGTCCTTGAAAGCACAAGTGGTTGCCACTAAGAGAGTTCACTGTTCTGAATTTCCTTCTCTGAAGAGTTTGTTTACTCATCTTAGAGGGACAGAAGAAGAATCTCTAATCCTGTGACTCACTCAGTTTTGCCAATTAAAAAAAAAATAAAAAACAAAAAAAGGAAAACCTCTGGCACTGATTTAAGTATCCAGAGATAAAAGGAGGGGGGAGAAAGGAATTTGTTTATCTTGCCTTAGGAGCACCAGCTTGGAGCACAATCTGCTGTGTCAATGCTCAGCATCAGCACCCACCTTGCAGTGTGATTCAGGCAATCACTGGGTCACGGAATGGTTTGGGTTGGAAGAGACCCTAAAGCTCATCCTGTTCCACCCCTGGAATGGCAGGGACACCCTCCACTATCCCAGGTAGATCCAGCCCCATCCAGCCTGGCCTTGGACACTGCCAGGGATCCAGGGGCAGCCACAGCTTCTCTGGGAATTCCATCCCAGCCCCTCACCACCCTCACAGGGAAGAATTTCTTCCCAATATCCCATCTAAATTTACCCTCCATCAGTTTAAGGCCATTCCCTCTTGTCCTGTCACTATTTGTGCTTGGAAAAAGTCCCTTTCCCTCTTCCTTTCTCACAGTTTTTCATCCTTCAAAGCAACACAACTTTTTTAATTTTCCAGACTCTCCTATGAGTCTTTTCAGGAACTCACTGTTCTGATGGATATAAATTTTCTTACCAGTTCCGATTGGTGCCCACATGTTTCTCAGGCTTTAGTCCCTCTGGCTGGAACAGTTTATCCTTCCTGGAATTTACCTGGTGATGTTCAGGCCTGCCAGCCTGTCTCCACCTGCCTTACTTTGCTACAATAAACAACAATATCTTCCTTTTTTTTTTTTCCTTTAAAGTTCTCCCTGATCACATTTTTAAGCTTTTTGTTTTAGCCAGAAAAAAAATGGTTTAATTTTTTTTCTTGTGCATTCTCTGTCACTCTTCCTGCTGTAAACTAGGAACTATGAAGATGTAAATGCATTGAACTTTATTCATTTTCAGCAGCTAAAACTTTTTTTTAAAAAAAAAACAATCACCAAACATTAAAAATATGCTCCCTCAGCAAAAACCTGGCATAGTTTTAGGGACTGGCAGTGACTTTAAAGAGCTACAGAAAGCAAACAACAAAAATGTATCTTCTTTTCTCTCTTCTTATTCACATTAATAAAATATGATTTTTATATTATTTGCCCGAGTTAAACGAGGTTCACTCAACTGCAATATGCTGAGTATTCAATTTCCAGGCCTTGAGAGCAGTACAGACAGATAATCACATGTCTTAGTCCAAAGTCAACTGAAGTCTTTAAGGAAAAAAAAATTACTCAATCCTGTCCAAATTGCAAACTTCTTTTAATTTATTTTTTCTTTTTCCCCATTAAAATTGGGTCTTCATTTCTTGTACAGGTTGCATTTTCCCAATAAAAATAGTCATTTTAAAGACTATCATACACCTCTTTTTTTTTTTTGTGCAACAAAGCCAATTTTACTGGAACACCAAAACAATGCCGTGCTGATAATATTTGTTTTTAATGAAAGGCAGCCTGTACTGCCCACATCAGAAGTGTACCAAAAATCTAATTATCAAAATCTTGACTGTGTTTCCAAAGCTAAATGTGCCTTCCTCTCACATTCCTTCACAACTCATACTTCTATTGTTAAAAAAAATCCAGTCAGTTTGTCTGCTGACCGGGAAATCTGTATTACAGTGACTTTTACTGCCTTTCTTTATAATTATTATTTATATTGTCTTCCAAGCCATTGTCTTCTCTTCTTGATATTTATACCATTTTCTCTTTGTGCTAATTACTTTTTCCCTCCCATGTTTCCTTCAACTGAGTTGTTGCATCTGTGGTAAATATTGAAAATTTTGTGCCTAAAGGTAAAAAGACATGTTCAAATTAGCTGACATTAAACAAAAGCAAAGGCTCCCTTGTAGTCTTTGTGACAAAGACAATAAAATAAGGAAATTACTTGGTATAAATAAGGCTAAATAAAATTATGGCTTAGCCTAACCCTCTGAAAGAGCAATAAAGAAAGGAAGGGAAAGAAAGGACCAAGAAAATTCCAAAGGGATAAAGGAATGAAATTATATGAAATCCCATTATCAAGCCTTGAGTGGAATTGACATTTGAGACAGCTTTGAAAGTGTATGTGGAGAAAATAATAATAATAAAAAAAAAAAGAAACGGCAAATATTCAAGAGGATGCTGAGTCCTGTTCTAGTGTCGCTTGAATCTAATTCATACAGAATTTTACAGATTGTCTTGGTTTGGAAAGACAGGTGTCTGCCAAGAAAGGCAAGAGCCTCCCTTGGAATGGAGAATGTAAAACCTCTCTATCTGAATTATTATAATTTTGAAAATAAGGAACTATCAAGCAAAGATATGGGAATAGGAATAACAGTTCTTTACCAGGAACATTAAAATGAAAATGTATTAGTACAAAAAAAAAAAACAGACAAACAAAAAGAAACCACTGACAGAGCCAGAACATGACCTGACACCCTGTTAGCCAGGGTGTTGGTGTCAGTCCAATCAAGTCCTCCTGCAGTGACAGATGTGGCTCTGTTGGAGCACAGATGATCCTGTAGAAGGGTGCAGTTTTCCTCTGAAGGTCCAGTGGTGCTGAGATGGGTCTGGTCTCCCTCTGGGAA
>JBBMKD010000102.1:3007787-3019134 GCA_037834095.1 Argya squamiceps
GGGTGGAGCATCTCCCCATGGGATGATGGAATTGTCTCAGCCCTGCAGTGAGCCTGGATGGCCCATGGACAGCAGAGGGAGGATGGGTCCTGGAAGAGATAAAGAACCCTGCCCCACCTGCTTTGAACAACTGGCCCATTAACATCAGATTCCCCCTGGAGTTACAAGGGATGGGTCATGAAGGAGATAAAGAAAACACTTCCCTAACTGTTTTTACCAGCTGGTGATAGAATACATGCTTTTGGTTACATCTTGCATTGCAACCCAAGAGACAGATGTATTTTTTCAATCCTCCTGTTTTCTCCACCATCAGAAAAACCTCATTGTTCATAGTGAAACTATTAAAATAGTGACAATATATATGAACTATCAGAGTAAGAGAAAAGGATTGTGAGACCAATGACACAGTGACGTGAGCCACAAATGTCTCTTGCTTATAAGTAAAATAAGAGAAAAGAACATAAACCTTCCCAAAACTCGACCTCCAGAAAAGCCCAGCAAACAGAATCAGCAATCAAGAAATTGCGATTTACCATGGTTTGTGGGGTGGGAGGATGATGTTCTCCTTACAGTCTCCTTCTGCCAACAGGTGCCATCTTATCCTCTCAGAGGGACAAGAGAATCAGAGAATTTCACAATGACCTCATTTTAAAGGAGTGATATTTTTCCCTATAAATTTTTAGGCATTCTTACACATTATAACAAATATACTCCAACTTCTGAAAGTACTTTCTGATGTTTTGATTACTTTCTGGAACTTGAACAACTCATCTCAGTCTTCCTGGCTTCCTAAGGGAAAATAAATGAAAAAAAAATCTCTTGATGTAAATCCTACAAAATTAGGGAATTTGTAATGGTGTTTCCAAGGCAGCAGTAACAGAAATAATTTTCAGAAATTGTTGGGAGGTTTCAAATTTTTTTTTTAATCACTTAACAAAACTAATGCAAAATAATAATTTTGAGAACAGTTCAGTCTTACAATGGATTGATTCCACATTTAAGCCTTTTAAATTGACCATCCCGCCCATTCATCTGTTAGAAATTCGTTCCACAGATGAAAAATCTTTATTGTTATAAATTCATTACCTGGTTCTTCTACTCATTTCTTTTTTTCCTGTTCATTCACTGCTTAATGATATGACTTAAATGTAGTTTGCAAAAGTTCTGATGCCTCCTAAATTATGCTTATTGGGCAAAACTGGAGATGCTCTGATGTCAGATAAGTGCCTGCTGTTAATTACATTGCAGCCTTGGACACAATGCAAATAAATCATTAAAAAAATACTCAAAAGAATACAGATTCCATGTAAGCCAGGCAGCTTGAGGACAGGAAATAGTAATCAGGTTACTCCTACCTGACTGAAATGAGTCCTGCCAGGACAGATATTTGAGTGGTCACTCTTCA
The DNA here is from genome assembly GCA_037834095.1 of Argya squamiceps. NCBI lineage: Eukaryota > Metazoa > Chordata > Aves > Passeriformes > Leiothrichidae > Argya > Argya squamiceps. Next base: position 3,009,193 of record JBBMKD010000102.1, read on the forward strand.
TTTGTTTATATGTTAAAAAAAAATTTATTCAGACTTTTCAGAATCTTTAGGACATCTTAAACAACTCATTCCAAATATATCAGGGACAGTGTGTAAGAACTGACATGCAAATCTTCATACCCATCAGTTTTGTTGTGTGATAAGATGTCCCATAAGATGGGACAACCACTGTGGTTCAGGATATTTATCTGTGGATCAAATAATATTTTTGTGGAGTCCTTAATTTCTTTGCCCGCTGTAAACCAGATTGATTTTCTACCCCATGAACAGCCATTTTTGGCTTTACTTGTGGCATTGTAATTTATTTCTCCACAGACTGGGATACGATAATTATGATTTATCTAGAACTAGTCTCTTGCTAAATGGCTCTTCTTTCTTCTGCATGATGACCACAAAACTTGATTTTCTGGACTCCCAAAAGACAAGTTCATGAAAGTGACGAAGAGTTTTGCCCATTTTGGGATGTGGGGCCGTAAATACTGTGTTTTTCACAATAGCTGTACAGGACTGTAGCAATCAGGAAATAATTTCCATCACCTCTTCCAGGGGTTCAAACCTGAGATGTTGATGCCCCAGAAGAGCTGGAGTTACTCTCCTTTCTCTCTGTGGACAGAAGTTGTACGTGGAAACCCAAACTCTCCCAAGAAAACTGCATGTCCTCAGCTGGCATTTGCTCCAATACTTCTTCAGAAATACAAAGGCATAAGTGAATAAATAATTCATGCTTTTTTTTAGTCTTTTTTATCTGTATGCCAGGGATATGATGGTGCTTTTCCAGGTCAGTTCTGAGGGAGAATTTTGGGGGTATTTTTGTAATTCTCATCTTACACACAGCAGCCACCAGCAAAGCCCTTTATAAGATGAGCCTGAAAAGTCGAATCTGACACAGGGACCTGTTGCAATGTGAATTTAATCAATAACCCAGAGCTCAGGTCATTCCATCATCCAGGAATAGAGAGGAAGGAAGGCTCCTTGGTGGAGATTCAGCTTGAGATTGGAGTGTTTGCATTCAGGCAATAGATGCAGATATCTCCATGTGAATGAGGCATTTATATTCTCATGGCAGTAATTAAAACCCCAGTCAATATAATTAGTGGAGCTCATGGAGTGATTCAATAAACAAACACGTTGGGACTTTGAGATGAGCTCAGTAACTTCTCAGGATCCATTGGTGCTACTGACGTTCTGTATTGAGCATTTATTACATAGTTCATTGGTATCAACATGATTTTATATAAATATATAAATATATAAGTATATAAGTATATAAATAAATATAAATATATAAATATATAAATATATAAGTATATAAGTATATAAATATATAAATATATAAATATATAAATATATAAATATATAAATATATAAATATATAAATATAAATGTATCAGCATATATCTAAATATAAATATAAAAATATTCTATATGAAAATAAGTATATATACAAATATAAATATATAAATATACACATAAATGTATTTTTATTCATATCAACATAACAGTTTAAATAAACATATCTTCTTACCTAGATAACCAGACTTTAAAAAGCCTAAACAAAGCAATTAAATTTTGTTATCTACAATACAAATTTTAATAGGGTCACTTGAAATGCCTTAAGGTGTCTGAAGCATCCAGAAGAGCTGACAGCTGGAGCCAGCTGGGATCAGGGATATCCATAATGACATTGGATGTCTGTAGAGGACAATCCTAGACCAGGTTGCTCCAAGCCCAGTCCAACCTGGCCTTGGACACTTCCAGGGATCCAGGGGCAGCCACAGCTTCTGTGGACAAATCAGAATAATTGGCTATTCGCAACCAAAATTAATTTGTAATTTTTCCAACCATCATACATTTTCTTATATTTTTAAGAAACTCTGCAGTATCACAATGCAGAAATAATTTTGTTGGTGCCATTTTACTCCTGCAGGCTTCACAGAAAGAAACCAGGAGGGGAAATAAAAGAAAAAAAGTAAAATTGGGGGAATGTGTGAGGGAAAAACCCAGCAGTTTTCAGACAAGCAACATCCTTAGTATTCAGTGGATGCCTCTCAGATCCTTTCTCTGGAAGTTTACAAATGTTCTCTGCTCTGCAGAAATGACCTTTACATGCCATCAGAAAAGAGTTACTGCAAAGAACACACAACACCAAATACATCCCCCAAAAGCAAATGCCACCTCCTCATGTAAATGTCAGCAGGCAAATCCTTTGGCAGGAATGCTGATGGCAAAGTGGAGCCCTGGAGCACCAACACAAGACAAGTTCCAAGAGTTCAAGTCATGTACATTTATTTTTTGAAAGACTCCAAGTATTTCTTTTGTCTTGTTTGGATTTTTCTGTGAGCCTCAATGATTGACAATCCCTAATTAGCAAAGGAAACTTTGAAAATAACAAGCTCTGCAGGAAAGACAAAGTTAACATTTATATTTCCAGTGTAAATCAAATAATCTGAAATGGCCTTATACTTTTATCCCTGTCTTATGTATATTGCAAATTTATTTTTCTTTGGTTGGTTTAGACTAAGTCTCTGTCTCTAAATTATGAAATATGCCAAGCGTGGCATATTTTGCTTCAGAGTAAATGTGACTTGTGTAAAAATCAGCTCTAAAGTTTTTTCTTTTCAATAACGGCTTTTTTGCCTTATTACAAGGAATTAGGAGATTTCAACATAATCTCAGCACGTCCCTCTTAAAAGAGAAAAGAATGGAGGAGTAGAATTTTTATGACTCCTCAAAACTGATACCAAATGTTATCATCCTTTGCACACACATTTTATTCCTTCCTCGTGGACACTAATTACTGCACAGCCTGTAACAAGTTGAAAGGCAGATTCCATCCCTGGAGCCCTGCTGACCCACATTGTCAAATCTCCTTGTTCAGAGAGCTACCACACTTTAAATCAGCTGAAAATCTGCTCTCATAAATTGTTCTCTGCAACGAGATCTCAGATACGTTACCAGTCCTTCATCTTTAATTAACTTTCTCTGTTACAGCGTTAATGTGGAAGCACCAGGATAAAGAAAGGACAAGGCACTTTCTTCTTGAAATCCTTCTAAGAGGTTTCTCCAAGTGCTGTTGAGATGGACACTCTGGATCTGTGTAATTTATAGAAGGAACTATTCCATGTGTGGAATGACAAACATTCAAATAGGAGCTAACAGGATTAAAAAAAAAACAAACTATCATAGTCTCTGAAAGGCTTCCCTTAGAGAAAGGAAAACTGAACCTAAAGTGAAAATTTCAAAGCAGCAGGGAAGATTAGTTCTGCCTTTCATGATCTTATTATTGACTTCGGCAGAATAAAAGAAAATCTCAAGGCAAAAAGAAAATCGACTTTGCCAACACACACACTCCATTCAGACATCTCTTTGTGCTTTCATGTTGTCCCATTTCTCAGCTGGAGAATCATCAACTGTGTCGGTAATTTTTCCTAATTATTGTGAAAAGACAAGGATGACATTTCTGGCACAAGAATAATTATGTTTAAACTGGCCACCAGTAAATTTAGGCTACGCTTAGTTAGGTGTTTTTAAGCAGAACAGATTCCAGGCCAAGCTTTTAGCAGGTTGATGACACCAACCAGGCTGGTTAATTTTAAGATAGAATTTCATTAACTAATAAATACAATTTTTCAGCAGCAGAAGTCTGGAAGTGGAATGAGATTACCTCAATAATCAGTGGGGAGAAATATAAAATATATAGGATGGTGTGAATTGGGTGTTGATTTCTCCTGTATCATTTCACATTGAACAGAGAATGCTTCAGCTGGACATTAAAATTGTGGAGAGCTAAAGGTGGGATGTGAGAGCACTAAAACCAACAGAAATCCCAAAGGCACATTTCCCTGACCCCTTTGCTCTCATCAGGTATTTGGTCCATCATGACTGTAGAGTGTGTTTAGAGATTTTGCACAAGCCCGCTTGATGTTTTCTGCTTTGTTTCCCATTTCAATGTTCCTTTTGGGGCTCTAGAGGTACAAAAAACCAAAATCAGAAGGGATAAAAAACCCCAAATGTAGCCCTGGTTTATGCCTGAGATGTTTCGGTTTCTGAAATTCCTTTCCCAGGGAATTTCTGTCAACAAGAAACATGTTTTGGTAACGGCAAGAATGTTTACATATTTCCACTAGAAGGGACTCCTTTTTGATGTCCCTCTGGTCTGACTAATGTGATTGAAGAGGTTTGTCTTCTTGCCACCAATCGAATTGGTCTGTGTAGAATAGTATAAAAGGAGAAACAATTTCTGAGAATAAAGGAGTCACCTTTTCAGCCTTCTGAAGTCAGAGTCTTTGTGTTGTCATGGTGTAAAACAGCGACACCAAACATCCAACCAACCCCTTCCTCAAGAAACAGAAACCAAACAATTATACTTTTCCTGGAATGTGCAGATCAACTCCTTTGGAGACCTGCAGACATTTTATCCAAGGCTGGACAGTCTTTCTCTAGCTTCCTGTATTTAACTGCAGGAAATAATTTTGTCTGATTATGGTGAAAGTCATTTAACGCTGACTTTCCTTGGTAGAGAACACTCAGTAGTGAACAAGACAAATAAGAAAAAAGATCAAATAGCAGCAGTGTCCATAAATAAGAATCTCTTAAAATGTGCATGCTAGATAGCCTACAATCCTGAAAAAAAATAGAATCAAGATGTTTTGTGCATTTAAAGTGAAGTTTCTGATCCTTTTATCCAAGGTAATGAAGGAGTGGCCAAATTCTGTGTGCCAGTCAAAGATCTCTCCTTCCATGCTGAGTCCTGTACCCATTCCTGCCTTGGCAGACTAAACTGGGTTGTCAATCAGTGTTGTCATGACCAGCAGAGCAGAAAAATGTAGACAGGACTGGAATACTGACTCCAAGAGCTGAAATTAAGCAAGAGAACAGAGCCAAGAACATTTCTCAGCCAAGAAGCCAACATGAAACTGCTCTTGGAAAAGGTGCATAAGGGCTGTGAGGGCTGAAAATTCAACTGGAGTAATATCAGAGATTAAAAGTTGTTTTGGTATAATTTGTCTGGGATTAAATACTCTTTAGGCTGGCCTGCCGTGTTCCCTTGGGGCTACAACAAGGAATTTGGGGTGTATTTGCAGATTCCTTTTGTGTATCCCAGAAAATACAGAGAGAAAACAATTTGGCTTCTCTCAAAGTAAGAAGGACACAAGGGAGAAGTGATGGTTTGGGTTATTCCTACAACACAGCCCCAAGGTCCATGGTCATGGCTGCTGTAAACATCTCCAGTCCAGCATTGAAATTTTCTCTACCACCAGTCTTTGTCATGACTCAGGGTCAAGAGTTTTCATTAAAACTTGAAAAACACTTTTAAAAGTCCTGAATAATAAAGATCTTTTCTCCTGAACTGATACGGCTGGTGTGTATATACATTGATACTGATATAGATAGACTATAGATATATAGATTTAGATTATATAGACATATATTAAATAGAGATAGATAGATAGATGGATAGATGGATAGATGGATAGATAGATAGATAGATAGATAGATAGATAGATGGATAGATGGATAGATGGATAGATAGATAGATAGATAGATAGATAGATAGATAGATAGATAGATAGATAGATATAGAAGCAAATAAATAGATATTCCCTTGGAAATATATAGAGAAACTGCAAGATCTATTTTCAATTGCACTACCAACATGTTTTAGACTTGTTTTCCAAAGGAGCTGAGCATTTAAATTTATTAAGCTATTTAAACTATTAAAGCCCAGGAAATCAAACACTGTTTGTGGCTCCACACTACTCAGGGAGTGAAGTTTACTGGATATCAAAGCTTAAAATTGCCCCCAGTGCCATATGCTCCCCACATCTTCCTCCACCTGATGTGTGTTCAGAATCCATCCACAGGGCACATTGATCAGGGGACTCTTGTCTCGCTGAAAGTCAGAAGGATTTTTATTCTTCAGTGACTAAGCAGCTTCTGATAATGCAATTTGTGCTCCTCAGGGCCCTGGATCCCATTGGAATAAAACATGAGAATTAAATCTCTCTCATCATGGTTGCAAACAGATGAGTAACAGGCAAGTGTGGGTTTGTCAGGCGGAAATCATCTTAACTGAGTCTGGTCTTTTTTATGCAGTTTGTGAAAAAAAGGAAGAAAAACAAATTGATGAGATGTACTGTGGCATTGGTAGAGCTTCTAACACTATTCCTCATGAGAGTTTAAAGAGAAATTAAGGAAAAATGACCTTGGTGAAATCATGACCCACTGAAGATCATTCTACTCTACTCCATTCTCAAGGAGTTGTCAGCAGTGTGATATCAAAACTCAAAGGGATGAATCTTGGAGCAACCTGGGATAGTGGAAGTTGTCCTTGCCCATGGCAAGGATTTCAAACAAGATGATCTTTAAGGTCCTTTCCAACCCAAACCCTTCTGTGATCCTGTGAAATTTGGAACTACTTGAGTTGTAAGCCCAGAAATGAGAAACTATGAAAAGAAATCCTTGAAAATTCACGGGTTAAGAAAATACAATTGTATTTCCATATGTCTGTTTAATGAGCTAAAACAGAATTTGATTTTAATAGCAGTGATCTAACTTCTGCTTTCTTTGAAAAATTCAGTACTTCAGCTTTTCTGTAGTTTGCCAATCCTCTGTGTTGCTTTCTCACTAATTACATTTGGAACATAACATCATTACATCAATATGATTCATGCAACCTGACTTCAAACTCCCATTTTCAAATGCCTAAATCTGAGCTGGTCAGAATGGATTTCCTTCAGCAATAGTGAAGACAAATCAACACCTCCAGAGGAGAATTCATCTCCATGTATTACAGTAACAAAATGGTCACCAAATGAATCAATTTCCGGAGGCAACTTCTTCCATTTTATCTCTATTTTCTATAACTAGAACCTCCCTGAGCTTAGAAAAACTTTGAGTTGCATCCTAAGCATTTAGACATTGAAAAAAAAGGACATGAATCACCATTGGAGTTGTCTAAACCTCACTCTTCTGTTTTTTTCAAGTGTGAGACTGTGCACAAGTTATAAACATTCCATAACCGTCTAATAGTGGTGTTTAAAATGTTACATCTCACGAGGGCAATTCCTCCCTAGAAGAAATTCTGTCCTTTTTCTTTCCCCTTAAGCGTTCAACAAGCAGGAGTTTCTCAGGCAACAGAGGAGACAACAAGAGACACCTTCCAGAGACAGTCCATATAAATGATGTTCTTAATGTTCTACCATTACGAGTCACCAACTTCCCCCAGGTGCAATTTATGGTCGTTCCCACACCTGTTTATTCCTGCTGATTTGTCCTTCTTCCTTTATAGAGCTGTTTAACAGAGCCTGTATTTCTAATTTCCACTTTTATTTTCCCTCATAAATATTATTCCCACCCTAGAGAGCCACGAACTTTTATCTCTTACTGCAGCACATTAAGTACTGTGGTAGTTACCCTGATCACATTAGGGATGTTAGTCAGCTTTCAGGTGTCAGCCTGATTCTGAGTGAATTTTCAATTTTTTTTTAAGGAGAATGGAAAAATATTTAAGGGAAAAGTCTAAGGATGTTTGCAGTCCATTGCAAAGAAAAATGATCAAACATACCATGGTTAAAATATTGCCAAAATTTCCCCTCAATGTCTTTGAGTTTAGATAGGGAAAGCTTTGCATTCAGTCCTTATTTTAGAGCAATAATCCTTATTTTAGACCCAAAAAAGTTCTTTACTTTAGAGAAAATAAATGGGAACTGCAGGAACACAAGCTGGAGAAGGAGAATGTCATAGTTGTGTCAACCAAGAATAAACCTTGTGAGACATTTCAGAGACATTGAAGACTTGCCAGAGACTTTTAAAGAATTAAAGGAGATGAGATTTACCTCCCTTTCTAACAGCTCCCATGTCAACTAAACTTCCCAGTATTCCAGGAAAGCTTTCTACGTTGCTTTATTTTATATTCTCTAGAATAATTATTAAGTAAGGAGTTCAAATTTTAGCCCAAGAGCAGCACTGGCTGCCTTTTCCAGCTGAATTGTACATTTAAACCCTGAAACCACTTTCTAATATGACACATTAAGTAATGCCCAGCTTCTTTGTTTTAATTAAATTGGGATTTCCAAGTGCTGACTTTTACCTCGTGTTCTCCATTCCTGTGATCCCCCATTTTGATGGATACACCATAGCAGGAAAAAATGGGGTGGCTAAACCCGGCTCAAAGCCAACAAAGCCAAATGAGGCAGGCAGAGAAAAGTGCCACAAATTTTTTGGGTTGGTTTTTTTGTTGTTTTTGTTTTTGTTTTGTTTTTTATTTGTTTTTTTTTGGTTTTTTGTTTGGTTTTTTTCGTGATATAAATACATGTATTTAAGAGCAGGCTAGGAATTTTGACATTATTTAGAGGAGCTGACTGTGCACGTTGTCCAGAGCTGGTAAACCTCTTCCCCAAGAAGTGCATAATGTAGAAATGAGGAATTGAGGGATATAGACAAAATATAGATTATTTGACACACAGACACCCAGATCTGAACTGTTTCTCTTCAGTCAGTGGAAATAAAAAAGCCCTTTCAGAGGGTCATTCCACCAGAGTATCTCAGTCATAGCCCAAATAACCTTTTTTCTCTCCAGTGATTATTCCAAGGGTCTGGACTATGACTAACTCAGCTGCAGACAGCTAAAGCCCAGTGGAATTATGATTACTTGGTAGAACTTGGATTTTCTATTCCATTGCTCATTTGGGAAAACAAATGAGCAATTCTCTCATTCTCCAAACTAACCCAAAATATAGATGTGACTGTGGATTTACAGGAACTCAACAGGCAACAGCATCTTGCAAGCCCACTGTGTAAGTAATATCCAAGTGGCAGCAGGAGAATTCAGCCTGGGAGCACATTTGGATTTAAATCAGGTCTGTGGAACCTCAGGCTGCTCTGGAGAAATTTTAGAAATGACCATTCGGTGAACTCCCACAGCTCACACTGGAAGTGCCTTAGGATGCAGCTTAGAAAAGCCTAAAGCCTTTTCTGCACTGAGGGATGAATTCACTGCAGGGAGATCTCCCTGCTCCCAGCCCAAATGGAAACTGCAGCTCGTGTCCATCCTATTTAAGTTTAACCATCTCTAAATCACAAGTGCTGCATCCACCTGACAGCTGCTCAGCCACAGCTTCTCTGGGCTCTGCAGAGTGCATCTGTGGCCCTGGGAAATAATTACCATTTTAAAAAAGCATTCGGGTAATTGTCCAACTAAAAGTGTCTGATATAATTTGAAGGTTGTGTCACAGCTCACAAAGGAAATGTTTTTACAGCATGGAATCTAGGGAAATTAAATGTCTAGAAGTCAGATGGGGGTGTGTGATCATTGTAATGACCACGGCGGTGCCTGTGGTTTAGCAGAAATAAATCTTATCCATCAACTTTTCACTGGGAATTTGTGCTAAGGTGAAATAACAGGACCAAGATCTCCTGCAGTGGGAACAGCTGAATTGTGTTCCTTTGGCTTTTCACAGAAAAAGCAATGTAAAAATGTGTCTCTTTGGTGCAGGGGGGAAAGACAGTAACCTCCACAGGAAAGCTGATAATTCTTATTTACAACAAATGGAAAAAAAAGGGTCTATTTCTTGTGGGGAGGGGGGTCAAGGCCCTGGCAGAGGGTGCTCGGAGAAACTGTGGCTGCCCCTGGATCCCTGAGAGTGTCCAAGGTGAGGTTGGATGAGCCTTGGAGCAACCTGGGCTAGTGGAAGGTGTCCCTGCCTATGGCAGGGCGTTGAAATTTGATGGTTTTTAAGGTCCCTTCCGACCCAAACCATTCTGTGATTCTGTGATTCTTTGATCATAATTTGCATTGCTTATGAAGCAGTTCCATGTGCCTTAATCACCTGGAGACATTGGCAAGAACTCCTCTCTGTTTTTCAGTGTCTTGGGTTGTAGAATAAGATATGCACAAAGTATTCTATCACCCTCTTCATCAACTGTTGAAACCAATTGTTG
>JBBMKD010000102.1:3025788-3038633 GCA_037834095.1 Argya squamiceps
CAAGGACAACTGGGACAAGTTTTCAGGCCCAAAAGCACAACCAAGGGTGGCTGAAGGCAGAAAACAAGAAGGATGGGGCTGCATCACCTGCAGCTGGAATTGGACAATTCAACCCCAAGATGGAAATGGACCAAAACTTATCAAAGTGTGAGACCTCATGACCGTTTGTCCATTTTGTGACCATTTTGGGTTCACCTTGGGTGTAGCCCTGGCCAGGCTCTTGTCCTGCCCAAGGTGTATCCTAGAGGCCTTTCAATAAATATCTACTTTATTCTCCATCTCTGTCCAGTCTCTGGTTCAGGTCAGCCTTCCCAAGGCATCAGGATGATCTTGGAGGTCTTTCCAACCTTAATTTTTCTACGATTCTATGATTTTAAGAGTTCACCACCTCCTGGTATCTACAAGGATCTTCATTTACAAGTGGCTTCATCCCTTAAAAACCATCGGCTGCACCATCTGTAGTGCTGTCCTAAAAAAACCCAAATCTGGTGATATTTTCTTTAGAAAGACCTTTATGCTGTAAAAACAGAATAGAAAAGCAAGAAGTGCTTTCCAATCTGGAAAGTGGAGTAACATCCCTGGGTGGATCCAGGGTCTCCATGCACAGATGCTGACCTGGAGTGAAAGGGTAGAGGCCAAGAGAGCTGTTCCAGATTTTGGAGTGCAATAAGGAGAAACATTGCAGAGAAACTCATTGTTCAGAGCCTTGTCCAACCTGACCTTCAATGTTTCAAGGGATGGAGCATCCACCACCTCTCTGGACAACATTTCAGTGTTTCACCACCTAAATTAAATATATTCTCACTCAAAGGTGCAGGGCGGCCCCAATGGTGATTGGTGGCAGCGTGTTTGCTCCATTTGTCACTGACTACAAAACTGTGACTGCATTAAATGTGCTCCTGATTGATTAAACCCCACAGATTTATACAGCTGGGAGCTGGCACAGGCATTCTGCATCACACAAGGACAAGAAGATTTAAGGGCAGTGGCATTAGTGGTGTCATTCCACACGTGTCACATGTGTAATCACGACAAGAGGAATGAACCCAATCCAAGCAAAGGCTGTCAGAGATAACCAGCATCAGGCAAAAACGTCCACAAATAAAACCATCACAGGCCTTCAAGTCTGATCCCTGCCTCTGTGTGTTGGGAATAAATAAAGGACTCCAATCTTGTTAGTATTAAGCAGATTTTCATTCAGAGTGTAAAGGACGGCTCTTCCAGGGAGATGTATCACAGTGAGTGATCCCATCACATCCTTCTTCAAGGAAAACCTATGCCAATTTAAAGGAAAATCAAATCAGCTGTGCTAAAAGGGTTTGGCTGGTTTTATCTTCTATTTTTTATTCATTCTTAACCCCATTCTTCTTTCTCATCTCAGCATTTTAATTCTTCACAGAGGAGAACAAGGTCATACCATTTTCCAGGCAACACCAATTATTTACCTCACTGAGAAATCAACCTTAGATTTTAAGAAATGTCACTCTGTGGCTGCAATTTATTCCAGGGTGAGATTTCATCTTTGCATCTGATCCCTGGGATCAGCAGCAAAGCCTAAAGCAGGAAACGTCTGATATTAATGTAATTTTTCTCTCATACTTTTCATTCATACTTTTTAAATACCTAATCTTGAAAATTCTCTGTCACCATAACTACATCTATGTGAGAATGCTTAACAGTCTCAAGAATGTTCCTGAGTCCAGCTGCTGCAGAATCACTCATGTCTCACACTGGAGTCTCTCAGACACCAAAATAATGCAAAAATCCCTGTGAAAAACTGAGAGTGTTACTCATGTCTTCAATTCATTCATGATCTGCAAATCCTTTTTCAGGACTGAGTAACCAGAACTGTCAAATCCATCCAGAAGGGACCAATTTGTACATGAAGCTGTGTCTCCTGCATAGAGGAAGGAATTAAGTCACAGTTGTTCCCCAAAACAGGGGTGAACAACAAGGAGACAGATATGAGAGCACAGAGCAATCATGAAAGGAAAGGAGATCCCAATTCCTTTACAGATTTGGTTTCTTTGAACTTAGTTTTTGTCCTGTATCAGGAGGTTTGTGATCCATCCCACAGAAATACCTTTTCTGGCTGGCGGTGCCTGGTGTGGCCCCTGAAGGAAGTCTGGTGTTGTGGGAAGAGATCATTGGAGCAAGGAGATCATCCTGCCCTCAGACCAGGACTCATAGAAATATCACCACACATTCCCCAGGCTTCCCAAATTCAGGTTTCTAAGCTGATTCAGGTATTTTCAAGGGACCCCATCCAGGTTACACACACAATATTGGTGCTGACTTTGAAAGGCAGTTTCTGCTGGGGCTGTGTTCAGTTTTGCTCCAAATGCCACAGGAATGCAGTAAGGTAACACACCAAGGGCTGCTGGTGGGGTTGCATATCAAGGAAAATTCCTGCATGGAAATGCTTGTCAGGCACTGCCCAGAGCAGTGATGGAGTCCCCATTCCCAGAGGAATTGGAAAGGAGCGTGGCTGTGGCTCCTGGGTCTGATAGATATGATGGTAAATTCGTGTAATAAAATATACAATAAATGTAGTAAGTAGAATGTATTAGAAATGTTATATGTTGCAACTCTGTAAAAATCAGCCTGGGTTCCCGGAACAGAAGGGGCTGTTTCCAAATACCCGGAGGGGCTTTTGGAAACTGCAAAGTGGCAAATTGTCACCCCGATTTGCACAAGAAAGAGAGCAGCTCGCCCAGATGTCTCTCCTTGAGTTAATCAAATCTTGTGCACCTAAAACATCAAGCCATCAGTGATAACATTGAGGATGAACTCGGAACTTGGGCAAATCAACATCCCAAAAAGGGTTCCGGGTCTCCCTTGGCTCCCTTGGTGTTTACCCTCATCCCAACATTTACTGAGCTTACCTAGGTCCAACTGATGCAGAGAAATGGAGCTGGACAGAAAAACACTTCAAGTTGGTTCTTACTTTGACATTCAGGATAGCATCTGTAGTCAGAGGGAATTCTTGTGGAAAGCATTACTGTGTGGGTAGGACAAGGGGGGATGGTTATAAAATGACAGAGGGCAGGGTTAGATGGGAAATTGGGAAGGAATTGTTCCCTGTGGGGGTGGTGAGGCCCTGGCACAGGGTGCCCAGAGAAGCTGTGGCTGCCCCTGGATCCCTGGAAGTGTCCAAGGCCAGGCTGGACGGGTTTTGGATCACTCTGGGATAGTGGAAGGTCTCCCTTCCCATGGCTGGGGGTGGAATGGAATGATTTTTAAGATCCTCTTCAACCCAAACCATTCTATAATTCCAGCTCCTTTCATCCTGACCCAAATCACCAGTGAAATACAAGTGGATGGCAAAGCCAAGCTATGCTAAATAACTTCAGCTGTAGTCTCAGCCATAAATGAAAACCAGCAAAAGGCAAAGTCTTCACAAATGCTTGGGGAAGACTCCAAGAAGCCCTTTATAAGTTAATTTTGTACTCATTAGATTTCAGTCAGAGAAGGAGAAAAGGAAATTCTGAAAAAGACAGCACAGTCCACAGCACTTAGCAAGTGCAAAAGAAGACAAAAATATATTGAGGGGCAACTGAGCCACGTGAAAATGTTTTCTGTACATCAACCTGTGTTCAACCAGAAAATCAGGCTACATTCAGACTGGCAGAGCCCTGTGAGAATTTGATTCCTCAAAATTGCAAGAGGGAAACTGTTGGGACTTTTTTCTTTTATCACACAGAAAACAGGCTGAGACTTGAGGGACACATTCTGCAGGACACTGATTACTGGATTTGGAGGATGCATCCTTTGGGTCAGTGGGATTAGTTCCAGCACTACCCCTTGACCTGCTGCTGTGTGTCCTCCTTGTAGGCTCTGCATTTTCTGGTGCCAGGATGTGTTCCACATGTGAGAAGTCTGAACGTCTCCTTTCCTTTGCTTTAAAAATAATACTTCATAAAAGATTTTACTTCATAAAGACTGAGCTGTAACCCATTGAACTTAGTTCCTTTGTATCCTCTGAGTTTTATCTGGATGGTTTATACTGAAAGTGGGTAAAAGCTGTTAGATTCCTTTTTCTGTTCATTGTCTGAGTGTGCTTAGAGCTCAGGAGAGACAACTTTAACCTTCACTTTAGCTGTGACATATGCACTGCAGTGTGAGAGGAAGGAACATGATTTATGACATGCTCACAATGTTCATACCACAACACAAATGCTGAGGTGCTACTGTGAAATATTTCCTTTCAAAAGTTCAAAATCCTAAGAAATAAAATTCAGCACGATGACCCACAGGGTTCATCATCAAATTTAAATGAGGGAGTGACATGAATGGGGTTTTATGTTGTAGCACACCTGAATTAATGGACTTCGCATGGAAAGTTTTAAATTGAAATATGTCATTTGGTCCATCATTTTTCCTCTTCATTAGGAAAATAAACCCAGCTGAAAGAAAGCTGTAACACAGAGGCAGTGCTTCCTTACACAGGAGAGAAACAGCTCCCATGCAGCATTTAAATGCTGAGGATGTAAAATGAATTTCAATGCACTCCTCTCAAGCTCTTGTGGTCAAGGACTGCCCCAGATGTGAGTAACCACTACAAAACATTTACATTCTTCCAACAAGAGTGAAATTTACTGGTTTTCTACATTTGTCTGCCATTCAGTCAAGGTCAAAGTAACCTTAGGCATCAGGAAGTGATGAAGTTCAGGGACAGCACATTGATCAAAGTATCAAATTTTCAGTAAAAGAGTAAATTCCTTTCAGGATGGAGCTTGAACAGCTTAGGAGAGAACTGTGCTTGTGTTGATGACGGGAGATTGAATCATCCTCTGAACAGGTCTCCATCAGTTCCTTCTCTTCTCTGTATTCTCTCTGAACACAAAACCATTTATTTTTCCTGCAGAATGAGGGGTGAGTGCACAGGTTGCTGGATGGACCCCTCAGTCAAGCCCAGAGCACCACCAGCCTTGTTCCCATCAACTTGATCAGTTCCTTTTACATTTCCATTTCTCTCCTGCAGCACAGGAGACATTTGGGGATTTTGCACATTTACTGGGTTGTTTTGTTCTCTGTAAGTTTGAATACCCCTGTATTTCAGAGAATAAAGAAAGCCCATCATATAAATGTAAAAAGGGCCCTTTCATCACCTTTGCCAAGGCATTCCCCTTGTGTGCGCAGCTCCCACATTTCTCTTTTGTTCTCCACTCAGTGAAAATCCCACAAGAGTTTTGTGCTATTACAATGACCTCACACCTTATATTGAGATGTGATTTAAAAAAATCACAAATAAACATCTATTTGAGCACATCTAATTGTTCAGAGCAGAATGCAGAGTGGGGGGAAAATGTCGTGAATGACATTAAGCCCATCGAGCTCATGGGCTCATGTGTTCACTGCTTTATCCAAGCAGAACTTAGAATTATTTAATCGAGTTATTAAATTTGTTTTATTGGCTATTCTCCTTTTAACCACAAGTGCAGACATCACAGGGGTTTGTGTAAATGTTGTTCTACATTTTATAAAAATTGATTGATGCTAGGACTAAAGTAGCACTTTCTGGAAAGCAATGGACTGGCTGAAATGATAAACGGTGGCTGTCACTTTCTGACTATTTTTAGGATAGAGAAAATATTGCATGACATCATATTAGTGACCAAGACTTGCCTTTATGCCAGGATTTCCTGTAGAATTGAATTTTTACCCCATCTTCCAACACATTCTACAAACACACAAACACATTTTGGGTCAGGAAATGCCTGCCTTTATTTTACAGGTGACATTGCCAGAGGTCAGCCACTGCTAACAAGGTAGGAAAGAGATATAAAAATAGGAGACAATAGAATAAAAACATTTGACTTTGAATTTATCCACAATGATCATCAGCTCCAACTCCCTGATCAGTCCAAGCCTGACCAGAAGTTAAAGCATGCTAATAAAGGCATTGTCCAAACCTCTCAAACACTTAACTTGCTGTTGAAAGATGAAATAAAATATTTTTTCTTTTATTTTTGCTTGCATATGTTTTTACTTCATTTTAAGCTTAAGATCTTTGTGGTTATTAAATGAAAAATAAATGTCTTTCTGAATCTGACCCACGGCTGAGTTTGGGATAGATGAGTTTAAACTGTGGAAATATCTTTATTAATTATGGAAGTTAATCAAAACAGATATTTCAGGCTGCTGCTTCCCCTGATGTTTTAAAGGATGAATTCAGAAGGCTTTCAGTAAGTAATGAAATTGCAGGAAACAGGCACCTGTGTGGTATTTGGGGATGGTTCAGAATGCTGTGCCTGAATGCAGCTTCTCCCACCCCATACTAATTACCCTTCAACCCATTAAGTTGAAACAGAATCTCAACTAGATGGGAAGGCAGATTTTTACTGGAATAAGAGATTTGTGTTGAATGTTAACGAGCTGGGTCTTATGTTTGCAAGATTTTCATTTGAAGATGAGATATTGTAATTCACTGAATCTCAACCATAGGTCAGAAAGACTTTGTTGGTCATATTTTCTAAAGAATTTAGGAAACTAGTGGTGAAAATAATGTGTTTCCCAAAGAAACTTATGAGTTTCTCCTTCAAAATTATTTAAATTGTTGTCATTGATGCAGATCCCTTTGCAGAACTTGGTTGTCCAGATGAAGATCAACAGAATGGGAATCTCGGGTGGAAAATCCAGCTCCATTTCCGATATCCAGGAAACCTCTTCACCAGTGTCAGATGGAAAAAAACACCTGCCTGGAAGCTATCTCCTGTTGAGGAATGAATCTCTGTTTGAAGTGCAGACTGGCTTGCCTGGGAGGGAAATTTGAACCAGAGAATAATTTGGGCTGAAAGGGACCTCTGGACATAATTTGGTGCAAGCCCCTTGAGTTGAAGGGGTCAAGTGTTTTGTGAAAGGAAGAGAGTGGCAGCTCTGACCTCCCAGTCCCCTGAGCTTGTTGTGCTGGCTTTATAAAATGATTGCTCTTACTCAAGTTACATCCAAAGTTTTCAATCTAATTAAATCCAGTTTAGGTCAATGCCTTTGAACCCAGAGAACTATACCCACAGGATATTTGGATCTGGGTGTTTTCTTTTTTTTTCCCCTAGTTTCTACATTTTCTACTGCATTTCATTTTCCACTACATTTTCTCTCACACACAGTTTTTATAATGATGTGCTTAGCAATAAAAGCCTGTTGGTGATAGTGGCACTCAGTGTCTCAATTGACCCTTGCAGAGGCCCTGCTCTCCAGGAAGAGGCTGAAATCTCTCCAGAGATGGGAATTAATAAAAAAAAAAATTCCTCTTTCTGCATTACTTGTGTGTGCAGCTTTTGCTTTCCCTAATCAATGATCATTTTCTTGAACCACATTTTTGCTCACCTTCCATTTTTCTTATCATCCTGAAGGCTCAGAAACCTAAATTTACAATTCTTAATGGACAAGGTCAATTCCATGTCACAGGAGGACAGGATTCAGCTGTCTGGAGGCAACTGAGACTCCTGAACCAGGCTCCCAAATAGGAAGTGGAACCCACAGAAGAGACCAGTGCTCTGATGGAACCTCAACATGGCATTAGATGATGGGTTAGGCAACAAAATCCCATCCTAGGATTTTAGAATTCCGTTTTAAAATGGAATTTCAGACCACCCCTGTGGAGGTACCAGCCTTGAAGACAGGTTTTTACAGGGAAAACAAGCTCTACAACAGCTGGGCTGTACAGCAGCAGGAAATAAAAGCAGAACGAGCCTCATGTGACAGGATGGGGATAATGGGACATGAAATGCATCCTGCAGTGAGAAAAAACAAAACTGTTCATCGTCCCTACCTCTTCTTCCTCCACTCAAAGTGGGGAGCTCTTTGATATAGAGGGGAAACATGAGAGACACAAAGCAATCAGCACTGCTGAACATGTAAGAACGTTGGATTGGTGTTTCTTTGAGATTCACCATGTAAAACTTCCTGAATTTCATTACAGAGAAGCCTGCAGAACAATCTCGTGGTCATAAATGTATATAAACACACAGCACTAAACAGTGAATCACCTAATGCCTGTAGCTCCTGCCACATGTGGGAGTTCAGTCACGTAATACAACTGTCTGTTGTCTTAGCAATGTTTTGTACCTGAATTCCTGTTTGGTTTTCCAGTTGTCTTTTATTTCTGCTCAGCCTGAAATTCCACACCAGGCTATTTAGGAAGGAGCATCATTTTATTGCAACTCTTAATGACGCTGGAGGGGATTATGTATTAAGAGCAGGGATTGAGCTCAGAATAAATGTTTGCTTCCTGCTATGGAAAAAAAAAAAAGAATAAAAGCCTGTGTCTATGTAAGTATTTATTTTTCCAGCTCTTACAATTTTCTACAATGGAATTTTTCTAAAAACATCTTCGTGTTCTTCCTCCTGGAGTACTGTCTGTATTCCAGATCCAAGAGCTCCTCCAACGTCATTCCTGCAGTTGATACTTGGGATAAAAGGGGAAATTCTCATTCTGGAAAGGCTGTGGCATTCAAAGCTCCCTGTGGCATTCAAAGCTTCCTGCCTCTCATGGCTGCACCTCTTATGCCAAGCACAGCCCTGACGTGGAGGCAGAGAGGTTTCCAAAGAGCCACCAGGCACCAGGTGACGTCAAAGAAAATATTCTGTGGTGATGCAATCCCTACACTTCCAGCAGGTGCTTCCAAACAGGGAAAGAGTCTCAGTTTACTTTTGACATTTTAGGGAGTTTAGCTGGAAAGTTCTGTGGGTTTCTCATTGTAATTGGCTTAGTGCCAGCACAGAAGCATGGATTGGGCTCTGAAAGTGTAACTCAAAGTCTGTTGTTCATCTCATTGAGCCAAGGGCCAAAAAGCCCACCTAGGCTGTTAAATACTAGAGAGAGAACAAAGAAACTCCACACTTTTTGAGGTGTTGTAGCAAGTAGGAGACTTGTCTCTATACTGTGCTTAGCTTTGTTTTGTTTTTTGTATTATTTTCCTTCTTTATTAAAACCTTTTTGATTTTTCAAGGCACACTCAATCATGCCATCTCACTAATTATTATAGCCATGCTTCTGCCAGGCTGGCCCTCAGGAGTGTGGGTAAAACCCATAATATTCCTCCTTTGAAACTACCCATGGAACAGCAACAAGGGCACTCCTCAGCAGCCAGCACCCAGCTGAGCCTGGTAGAGACGTGTTTGTGAGGCAGGAAGGGAAGGAAAAATGAAATCCTGAATGATTTATCTCAGCAGAGATAAACCCATCATGTTTGAACTGGATGCTCTGATACATTCTGCAGGTTGTGCAGCAGAGAATGACACTGTTAGGAAATGAAAACTCATACCAGCAACATATATCTGGTCTTTCAGCAGCTGAAAAAGAGTTAGTATTGAACAAAGCCTTGGTTCTGAGTGGATTTTTATGAGTGCTGCTGTTTCAGTGGCTGCTACATCGACTTGTTTACGTAAAAACCTTTACAAATTGTTTAGAAAAAATACAGGTTGTGCCTGTAACAAGTTTGCTAGTGCACACAAAAATAAGCCATGTTCTGGCCCACCCTGTAGCACAAATAACAAACTTAGGTATGAGGCTTGAGCCAAAGCCCAATTCATTCCTTCCACCCTCTTTAGAGAATGTGGGCCAAGCTATAGGTCCTCTTCTCTGCTGCTCAAAGTCACTCTTAACATCAGATTTGGGATTGGTTTTTAGAGGCAGTCATCTAAGGTAGGCAATGTCTTTGTAGAGCCAGAGGGTTTTAGAAAGACAACAATAAATTATAAATAGATATATAAAATACATGCCTGCATACATTCATGCATATACATGTATTTGTATTTATATTTATTTGTGTACATATGTGTGCTCCAAAGCTGGGGTGATAAAAAACAGCATCTCTTTAGCAGCCTGTAAATTCTCTCTTCCTTACCCACCTCCTCCCAGACATTCCCATCCTGTTGGGACAAAATGGGGTGAAAGATGCAGTGAGAGCACCAGGCAGTTCTGTGTGTTTGCACCTGGAAAGCTGAAAGGCCATTTTATTGTCAGAGATTTCTGAAAGTGTGATGATTTGGGGAATACATTGCAGCCAACAAACTGCCTTTCTCACACACTCCCTCAGGTACAGCCATCCTTACCCACAGTGCTGGGTGCCCAAGCTGAAAATCCCCATTTTGGGCAGTGAAAAAATGACACTCTGTGCATGGGACTTGGGCTTCCTGACTCTTGAGTAAATGGTTGGGGTGTTCTGTCTGTATCCGAAAATTTGTTGGTTGCAATAGCTTGGGTTTGGTGGGGATTTTTGTTTTAATTTTTAATCCTTCTGTTTATTTGTTTTCCCACCTGCAAACTCTTAATGTAGAGTGTGTCTTGTTCTTTTCCCATAACACTAGGCTATGTTTTGTTTCCCTTTACTATGCAGAGGAGGAAGGGTCCAGCTAAAAAGGTGAACAGCTGAATTTAATGTTAACTGATTCCATAAGGAGAAGACTTTGAGATTTATGGGAAAAAATGGGTCAAATATTTTAAGTTTACAGCTGGGTTCTAAGCCTGACCCATAACCCCAGTGGTAATTAATGCCACAGCTGCATTATGCAAGGTGACAAATGTGCTGCTGTTAGCAATTAATATCATAGCTGACCTGAGCTCTGGAGGTTTTTGTGTGGCCTGAAGGGACATTTAAGAGCTTTGTGTTAGCAGCTGGAAGTTTTATATATGTCACTGGGTAGAGTTCCAATCTTGGGAAGACCCTGAAGGTGCTCAGGAACAGGAGAACAATATTTGAATCCATGCCTCAGCATCTCATAAAAATGTGAAGTAAAGTCTCTGCCTTTTGGAAGGAAGGTAATGGGCAATGTAGTGACAACCTACTCACTGTTGTGTAAAATAAACCCCAAAAACAAATCAGGTAAAAGGAGTAAAAATGGTTCCAAGCTCTGAGTAACTCTAGTGGAGGGGGGGCTGGAATTAGGGGATCTTTAAGGTCCCTTTCAACCCAAACCATTCTGGGACTCTCTGATTTCTCTCCTGGTCTCCTTTCTCTCTTAGCTGCTGCTGGCACCAAGATACTGAGCTCTCTACAAAGTCCAAACTGAACTTTAAATGAGAATTCAAACAATGCCAACATCAAAAATAACTCAGTCATCAAAACCCAAATTAAACTCCCTCAGCACCATCTCCTCCCCTGGAAGATTTCTAGACACCTGCAGAGCCTCTCATTCCTTCAGCTGGACTGACTTGAATAATTAAGGAAAGAAATGGGTAATTATACCCCACTGAAGTTCTGGAACAGCAGGTTGGAGTAGTTCAGAGCCAAAATTCCCCGTGTAGATCCCTGGCTGGGACTTGTAACAAGCACAGGGAATTTCCTTCCTTCTGAACGCAGCAGGGCTGCCAGACCTGCTTCTGATGTAAAACCCTGTAAAAACTGCTGCTCAGAGATTCTGGGAGCCTGAAAAGAGACTCTAGCAATCAAAGCACAGGTGAGGAAGAAAATGAAGAAAATTTGTGGCTGAAGACGCAGTTTTTCCATGATATTGATCCCACTTTTATGGGGTTAGAGGATACAGGCACCAACAGGCCAACAGCATCCAGCAGCCCATGGAGCTGCACCACAAAACCCCAGGATCTAAATATCAAGGCACCAACCTGCAGCCCCCTGGAACTCCTTATCTGGCACATCTTTTGATTTCTCTGCACAAAATCTGTACAGTTATATCAGTGGAGATAAACTGATTCACTTGCAGAGGTCGTGGGGATTTGCAGGTAGAATATTTTATTTTATACTTGCCAGAGGCCTAAAAGGTAATCTCTGGTGACTCATGAAGTCTTGGGAACGTAATCACCTGTGAAAGCAGTCAGAGCAACATCCAAAATTCACCCCTTTTCACTTAAAATGTCAGGAGAAAATGCAAAGGCAATAAACTTTGCAATAATAAGGACATTTTATCATCTAGCAGGCCTATGAAACACACATTATCCCAAATAGCCTAAGCTTATTTACACCAGTCACCACTTAATGAGGGCCATTAGCATTGAGAGGAGTGAATTTGTGCATGAAAATCACTGTAAAGACTTTGGGTGCATTATGACATAAAATAAAAACCCACTGGAGAACTGGAGGCAGGGGACTTGTCCTGGCAGTGCTCAGAGGCACAGCCACGATTTTCTCTGTTCACAAAACAGAGGTGGGCACACACCTCCTCCTTCTCTTGTCACTGTTTCTTAGCAAAATGCAGTTTTTCTCCTGAAGAAATTAATGCAGTTTCTCTCCTGGAGAAATTGAAGTTGAGAAACTTGATGATTAACAGCATGGGGAGGGGAAAAAATCCTCATAAAAACCTCACAGTCAAGAAGGGAACAGGCAGTCCTGAAAATAAGCAGGTGACAATGGCATTTTCTCATTTTCCCTGTAAATATAAAATGACTCCTGAGGCATTTGCTAATCAAAATAATGAAACAGTTCAGCTGGCAGTTGTCAAGTCACCTGAGTTTGCTCATCTGATTAGCTTTGGTCTCCTGTTACGACCTTGTAAATTAATGAAGTGATGATGTGAACAGCAGCCCAAGAACTGCATCAAAGTTCTCTTTCCTGACATTGCTCATAACAGAAGAGCAACAAGATGAGGCAAAAATGGTACAACTTAGAGGATAAAAGACATGAAAGAACACTTCCCTAATTTTCCTGTGTGACACTGAGTAATTATGCCCAGTTATTTGGTTTTTGAAATAGGAAGGTTTTGTATGTCTTTTTTTTTGTTTGGTTGGTTTGGTTTGGTTTTGTCTCGTGCACAGCAGAGATTTTTGTTGTGTTTCGTGCTAAGAAAATGCAGATGCAGCAACCAATACTTCTGAGTGTCACTCAGATCCTTCAATGAAAAAAAAAAAAAAAAGAAAAAAAAAAGTAAAATAAATGCAATAGATC
>JBBMKD010000102.1:3091302-3134262 GCA_037834095.1 Argya squamiceps
CCATTTTGTGTCCATTTTGTGACCATTTTGGGTCCACCTTGGGTGTAGCCCTGGCCAGGCTCTTGTCCTGCCCAAGGTGTACCTTGAAGGCCTTTTAATAAATATCTGCTTTATTCTCCAGCTCTGTCCAGTCTCTGTTCCAGCTCAGCCTCCCCAAGACATCACTCCATTCATGAGCTGTTCCCGGCCTTGGTATGAAAAACTACCACAATTCCAGGACACCTCAACCAAACCTCATTTCCTCACCACTGGACCCAGAATCTTCTACAGACAATGCTCAGAAATCTGCAGATCCAACCACAGCTTTATGCCAATTGTGGTGGGATCTGCCCTTGAGAGCTGATTCTCATTATTATCATCCATATGAGGAATAACTGAGGGAGCTGGGGTTGTTTATCCTGGAGAAAAGGAGACTCAGAGGTGACCTTATCACTTTCCACAACTGCCTGAAATGTGGCTGTGCTCAGGTGGGGTTGGTCTCTTTCTCCAGGCAGCACTGACAGAAGGAGAGGACACAGTATTAAGCTGTGCCAAGGGAAATATAGGTTGGATATCAGGAAAAAGTTTCTTACAGAAAGAGTGATGAAGTGTTGGAATGGTCTGCCCAGGGAGGTGGTGGAGTCCCCATCCCTGGCTGTGTTTAAACAAAGACTGGATGTGGCACTCAGTGTTGAGTTGAGGTGTCAGGGCTGGGTTGGACTCGATGGTCTTGAAGGTTTCTTCCAACCTAGAAATTCTGTGATTCTGTAATCCTGATCATTAAGGAGCTCTGAAGCAGGGCTAGCCTTTCAAGCTAGAGAAAGAGGATTTACCCCCTCCTTAATGATGTGCCACAACTAAACCAAACCCCTTGATTTTTTATCATGCTTCCTTCGTGACTTACCTTCTCCCTGATCATCCAGCCTAAACTCCTCTCATTCATATCCACAAACCCTCCATCCAGCAAAACCCCCACAACCTCAAACACCACTCCCTGAACCTGACCATGAGCTTAAGCTTCTTTGACCACTTTTCTAGCCCATCCCTTCTAGGAATTCCCTTAATCCTTATTTCAATAACATTCCCAGCCCTCCTACAACCCTCCTGCCCTATCTAAGGATTCCTAAGGAAATGTGCCTGGAAGTTGTGACAGGAGCAGCCCTGGGGGGCACAGGCAGCACATCCCAGTGACCCCAGAGATGGGGTGTTCCTCAAGGAACACCTCGAGGGAGGTGTGACCCACCCTTGTCCATATCCTGAGCTGGGAATTTTGTGGGAAAGGAAGGAGATTCTGGCAGCAAGTGTGGGTGATGATGTTTGGGGAAGAAAGGGCTCCTTAACCACTGGAATGGGGGGAATCTGCCAGGAATGGGTTCAGCCTCTGGCCTCAGGGCCCTTCCAGGACAGTAAGAAACATTTCAGTTATCTACAAATATAATAACACAGCCAAGGAGATGAAATTCAGTCTATGGAGATCCTTAGCTTAGGAAATTCCCAGGATTCAGCAAACTGAACTCCAGCAGATTCTTTTGTCTCAGCTTTTGCAGAAACTCTGTTGGTCCTGCAGACTTTTTCTGATAAATGGGGTGAGGAGAGCTCAGGTGGGACAGCCTGCAAAGGGTTAACACAGGGTTTAGCACAGGGAGTTTGAGGCACAGCCTGGCCTGGGGAATGGGGAATGGGATGCCAGAGTTTGCCACATTCCCTTTGTAATCAGTTAAGTGCTCTCACTCTGATAAGCAAAGTATGATTTTAATTAAAAAGCCATTCCAGCTGGATTTAATTCTTATGCCATTGAAGAGGCAAATTGCTTTGTGTATAAGGAGAAAAAAAAAGTGTGATTGTCCTCTTGTTCCAAAGAGTTTTAATCCACAGTGGCTTGGATCCCAGGTCAGGGATAATTTCCCTGCTTCTCGGAAGAAATGTGATTTTTTTTTTCTCTTCCATCTTTAAGACATCCCTGCTCTGACTCCACGTGTTAAGGAGTTCTTTGTGCCATCCCAGGGGGATGCTGCACTCTGGGGAGCCAACCTTAATTTTTTTGGTTCTAAGTGAAGGCTTTTCAGAGAAGATCTGCAGATTTTGCTGTAATTTGATGCTGGGGAAAGCACTTCCCTCTATTTCCTATCCTGTATTTAATTTTGTGGAGCAAAGCCTGGAGCTGGTGCTCGGCTGAATCAAGAGGGTTTCTGGCCATGTTTGGTAGAAAAAAAAGAGAAAATAAAGATGTTTTTTTGCTCTTTACATTGCTCAGCCTCACCTGGTCCAGGTTTAACTGTGGTATGAGATGTTGCTGTCAAATTCCTCCAGAAAAAAATCTGTCTGATATCAACTTGTGTCACCAAGGAGATGAATGACACAAATTTCTCCCAAAGGCTGATATACAGAAAAGAGCAGAAATGCAGCAAAGTGATGGCTATAAACACAATCCAGAACTCCCAAAAGTCTTTCAGATTAAGAAAAGAATAAAAAATATTCACTTATTTTGTTTATTCACCCACAATAATATTTGCAGGCTGTATAAGCACAACCATGGTCTGGAGTGTCACTGTAAATCAGTGGGACGGGGTTGCTGAGTTGGATTTTCCTCAAGCTCTTTGCAGGGCTCAGTTCTGGGTGTGCTGGGAGCTGTGGATGGATGGCTCCATGCCCAGGTTGGGAAAGCTGTGGAAGGAGAAGGTTCCTTCCCTGCCTGCAGCCCTGTGAGCACAGAAAGCACATCCATTACCAGTGACAGTAAGCATAGCTATAATTACAGCAATAACAGGTTTTACATTAGCACACACGGCCTTGTAAAAAGGCACTAATGATTTCAGGCTTTTGGTTTTTAGGCTTTGGTGCTTCTTCTCTTTCCTCACCCTGTTCTGCTGCCTCTGTGTGATTCCCTGAAGCCCAAACTTGGGAATTTAGGAGAGAAATTAAGGGGTCAAAGCTGCATTTCCACACTTGGAGAAGCAAATTTCTCCCAGAAATGCTCCCAGGTAAACCTCACAGATAAACCTGTGAGGGATGCATGAGGCACAGCTGGATCCTGGTGCTGGTTTGGCTGTCGTTTAAAAGTGCAATAAATTCTCACCTACAAAAAATGGTCCTCACTAACGTGTGCAGGGCTGGGAATGGGATGTTCTGGGCAGGAAAACCAGTAAGGGAAGTTAGTTATAGGAACCAGATGATGGTGAACACGATGTTCACTGCAGTGGGCAAAGCACAGGCCATGGAACAAAAAAATCCTCATTTTTCCCCAGTCTGGCTGGTGGGCTGTGGAGCTGGGATGGGTTTCTGAAGGATTCCTGACCTTAAACATGGTTTTGCTTCTTGTCTGGAAGATCTTCCCTTGCTGGACCAACCTCTATTGTGACAGTGTGAGCTTGTGCCACTGAGAGGCATTTTCAGCTCTGAGGAGCCTCAGGGAAAAGGTTGAACTCTTCCAGAAGAGTAAAATCAATTGGGTTGTGAAATCCCAGCCCTGAAGATGCTTTTTAGGTCCCTGCTCCCAGGTTAAGACCCAACTAAGTCTGATAAATCACGTGCAGTGAAATCCTCTTTTTTATGATGGAGCACCTCAGATGGCAGGAGGGTTAAATTGGGATCCCACAGCACATCTGCAGGCACAGGGATTGCACAATCCACTCCCTTTTGTAACATCCAAATAGTTCCTGAGGGGCAGATGCAGCCACAGTTCACTGTGTCCCCAGCCCCAGGCTGGGTCTGTGGGGTCCAGCAAGCTCAGAAATGATGACATGGATGTTCTTGCTTTGAAGAACACAAAATAGCCAAAAAAAAAAAAAAAAAAGAAAGAAAAGAAAAAAAAAGAGTAGGAATGATGTCTCTTCCTGGAATTTCAGGATATCTCCTTCAATCAGGATGAATTTCTTTCTCCCACACATGGAACAGAGGGAGATGTTATGCAGAGGACAGGGAGACTCCAGGCATCCTTCATTTTTTGTAAGAAAAGGATCAGATCCTCCTTTTGTCCTGTAAAAAACATCTCCAGGGTGGGATTGGATTGCAGCTCAAGATGTCAAACTCTGCTTTTGTGGTCACTGGAGCTTTGAGGTTGGATTTATCTGCCCCCTTGTGCCAGTTCAGGAAGCTGAAGGCTGCAGAGGGGTCAGGTCCCTCAAACACCTTTTCCTGGACCAGGGGCTCTATTTAACCTGGGATTTGGGCAGAAAACTTCAGGCAAAGGAATTCTGCCTTGGGATGCAATTTCTCTGTCTATTCCTGCATACACAGGGACCAGCCTGATGTCACTGGTCTGTCCTGGTGAAATACCAACAGCTTCTGGTCACTTTTGGTAACCCCAAAACCCAGCAAAACCAGCAGCAAAAATCATGAAATTATTCAGGAAAAAAAAAAAAAAAAGAAGAAGTTGTTGAATTTCTCATTTATTTATCAGCTGGATTACAGAAGTTTGGCATCTTTCTTCTCTGTGCCACCAAGGTGACCTGAAGGTTGCTGCTGCTGCTCTTCTGGGATCACAGAATCATGGAATGGATTTGGTGGGAAGGGAATCTTAAAGTTCACCTCATTCCAAGCTCCTGCTCTCTAGTGCCTTCCACTAGACCAGGATGTACTGACCATGGAAAAAAAAGAAGATACTGCAAGTTTCCTGATGAAATTTTAAGAACTGACAGCACCTGTGGCTCCAGCAGGATCAATCTGATTTTTCTTTGCCTCTTCTTTGCTCCATGACATGGATAGTTAGACCTTGACCTGGCCTTTTCCAACCCAAAGGTGTTAATCAAGTAGAAGTGTCCCTAAAGTGGAGTTTTCAAGGACATCTGAGCAGCATTTCCTCCTCTTGCAGTTAAGAATATTATAGAAATGTCATTGTTTAAATGTGGTTTTGTTTTTTTTTTTTCCAAACAAGAGCAAGTGGGCTTTCATGAGTGGAAGCCAGCAGCTACTTGGGACAGTCCAAGGAAAATGTAACATCTCAGTGCCTGGGCCAAAATCTGACATCAAAACCCAGGAAGTCAGTGCACTTGGAGCTATATTAAGATTAGATTAATCCCTGATGGGAAGGAGAGATTATTTTATTTGGCAAGTCATTCAAAGCAGCTGATTTTCACCAGTTACCTCCAGTAAAGTCCAGTCCAACAACCTGTTTCTGATAAAATGTAACTTGTGCTCTGCTGAACTCTTCTTTTTAAGGGGCTGAGATGGACAGCCCAGCACATTTCCCCTGGCCCTTGCTATTATTGGAGATAATCTGGAGATGGTTATGGATTTTCAGAGGTTTTCAGTTCCTGTCCCACTGTGCTTTACTCTGCTGGATTGAATTTTCTGATAGCAAAGAGCCTCTGAGCATGTTCAACACGTGGTTAAGTGGCTTGAACATGCTCCCAGTGGCTACTGAGATAACCTGAGGGCATCCAGAAGGATGCAGAGCTCCTCCACTTCCTTCTGTGCTTCCTTTCCACACCCTCCTTTGCTTTTTATTGGCCTTTTAAAATTCTTGATGCGGTGTCATGGGACGGATCTTCCCAGTGCCATGGAAAAAAAAGGAGAATTTTCTTCTGGTCCTTCCTCTCTGCTCAGTTTATCCAGCAAACACTGGTGTTTGCCTTTTCCCAGCAGCACGCACTGGGAGTCCATGTGGAATTATTTACCTCTTTTAATCCCCAAAATTCTCTGCCACATCACTTCTTTCCCAAAATCTGGGCTGCCCTAGTGGAGGTCTGAGCTGAGTCTGTTCTTTCTCGAGTCCAGTTTTGCATTTGGCAGGGTTCAAGCAGAGCTTCTCAGCCAGCTTTTACAAATGCTCTTAGATGCAAGTTATCCAGGCCTGCTAATTTCAAATGTTTATCTCTCGTGGATGCTGTTTAACATCTGCCTCTGTTACTAATGAGCTGGAAAGGGCTTCTCCATCATCACCAGACCCATGCATGTTGCCCTGTTGCTTTCCAAATACAGATCAAAATTATTACATGTTGAACTTTCCTCTGCTGGAGTGTGCAGGCTGTAAAATTTTGTTTGTTGTGATGTTTTTGTTAAAAAAAAAAATCCAAACCCAAAAAACTCCAAGGAAACCAAACTCAAAACAAATCAAATTTAAAAAAAAACCCAAAAAACAATACAACTAAATAAATTAACTTCTCATTAATCTCTTATCTTTACCAGCTGCAGAGTTTTCCTGATGTCTTCAGGTTCTCATGTAAAGCTTCTAAACTCCATGATGCTTTGTTTGTATTCCTTCATCTCTATTTGCCTTAGTTTAGTAAACACTGGGTTGTTGGTTCACTTATTTATTTTCACTTCCGCTTCCCCCCTTTTTAATTCATGGTGGAGCTGGGACAACATTTTTACTCCAAGTTAATAATTTTCATTGGGAAACTGTGCCTGGATTGGGTCAACACCATCCTTCCAGGAGAACCTGTGTGGAAAAATAACCCAAAATAACCTGGTCTGCTGGAAGGTGTCCCTGCCCGTGGCAGGGGCTGGAATGAGAGGAGCTTTAAGGTCCCTTCCAACCCAAACCATTCCATGATTTCATAAAACAGGTCAGCCAAGAGGAGGTGGTGAAGGAAAGGAGGTCCCCTATCCTCAAGCTGGTGGCTGGTCATCAGAGGAAGAAGTTTTTAAGAGACAAATAGAAGAAGATGGGTTTTATGACAGAAGCATCATTTTTGGGGACAGCAGGGATGTTTTAATAGGCTCCTACAACATTCTGGTGTTGCTTTCTGGAAGACAGGGATGGCAATTTGGCAGACATAGGATAATACCATCCTAATGGCATTGTGGGGATGGTGTTCCCTGGAAAGGTGCAGAGGATCAGCAGAGCAGAGCACGGCAGAGCAGTGATCAATTCCCTACAAGAATTGTTTATCCAAAACCCAACTTCAATAAACACTCTAATCAGCACAGGGAAAATTCCCACAGTCCACAGAGAGGACCTGAGAGGGGAACCTCATTCATTTCACAGAGGAGGGTGGTTTTAATGTTATTATGAACAATTTAGGTGCTGCTTCATTAACAGATTTACACTTGGTATGATTAATAAACCCAGAGAAGGAAAAAAGAATGTGCTGTATATTAAATTCAGCTTTCAGTCAGTAGAACATGGGCAAAGGAGGATCTCCTGTTTGGTATCATTGTGGAGATATCTCTGTGTTTACAGAACATACTCCTCTTCGTGGGGCATGGATGGCAGCTCAAGAACTTGGCTAGGTTTTGTCAGTTAATGTTTTCAGAAAATTCTTGGGCTGTGTTTGTTTCATGTCCATGCATGAAATGTTCTTGTGGTAGATGCCTTCTGTGGGAAATCTGGGATTTCCAGGAGTGTGTGATAACCTGAGAAACTGCTCAAGGTTAAACTCTGGAGGGAAAAGGGGCTGGATTTCTTAATTATTACTATTTTTATTCTTTGATGAAACACCTTAATCCTTTAGGGTGGGTTTTGTGGTTATTTCCTCTAAGGCATTTTGTGATTAGAAACTTTGATGGCAGCTCAAGCTGTTGCAGAAGGAGTTTTAAAGTTTTTAATCTGCTTGTTCAATTTCACCCCTGCATCCACAGAATCATAGAAATGTTTAGGTTGGAAAAGACCCCAAAGATCATTGAGCCCAACCCTTGACCCTGCCAACTCCACCCCTCAACCATGGCCCAGTCCAGACCATTTTGAAGCCATGAGATTTGTCCTTCTTGGATGGGTAAACTTGGCTGGATTCATTGTGAGTCATCCATTATGTGACCTTGCGGGTGTCATCTTATTTCCAGTTGCATCCTGAATTAAAATCCTGACAGGATGTTGCTGCTGGCTGGGGATTGCAGGTGAAGATCTTATGCTGGTTGGTCTTCAGGTGCCATGGGGACATGGTTTGGTGGCGGATTTCACAGTGCTGGGTTAATCACACAGAATCACCAGGTTGGAAGGGACCTCCAAGATCATCGAGTCCAACCCAGCCCTGACACCTCAATTAAACCCTGGCAGCAAGTGCCACATCCAGTCTGTTTAAACACATCCAGGGATGGGGACTCCACCACCTCCCTGGGCAGACAATTCTACTACTTTATCACTCTGTCTTGTAAAAAGGTTTTTCATAATATCCAACCTATATTTCCCTTGGTGCAGCTCAAGGCTGTGTCCTTTCCTTCTGTCAGTTGCTGCCTGGGGAAAGAGACCAACCCCACCTGAGCACAGCCACCTTGCAGGGAGTTGTGGAGAGTGATCAGGTCACCCCTGAGTCTCCTTTTCTCCAGGATAAACAACCCCAGCTCCCTCAGTCGTTCCTCATATGGTTTGTTTCCCAAGCCCCTCGCCAGCCTTGTGGCCTCCTCTGGATGTGCTCAAGTGTCTCAACGTCCTTCCTAAACTGAGAGAACCAGAACTGGACACAGCATTCAATGTCCTTCCTAAACTGAGGGGAACAGAGCTGGACACAGCACTCAATGTCCTTCCTAAACTGAGACACCCAGAGCTGGACACAGCACTCAAGGTGTGCCCTCCCCAGTGCCCAGTCCAGGGGCAGAATGACCTCCCTGCTCCTGCTGACCACACCGTTCCTGATCCAGGCCAGGAGCCATTGGCCTTCTTGGCCACCTGGGCACACCCTGGCTCATGTTCATGGCTGTCACTAGTGCCCCAGGTCCCTTTCTACCTGGGCACTGTCCAGCCACACCTTCCACAGCCAAAACTGTTACAGGGGGTTATTGTGGCCAAAATGCAGGACTCGGCACTTGGACTTATTAAACTTCATCTTTCTGGACTTTGCCCATCCATCCAACCCTTCCAGGCCTCTCTGCAGAGCCCTCCTACCTTCCAACAGATGGACACACACTCCCAGCCTAGTGTCACCCACAAATTTACTAATGAAAGACTCAACAATGGTTGGACTCAATGGTCTTAAAGGCATTTTCCAACCCAAATGATTCTGTGGTTCTGTGATGTCAGGGTCTGGTGTTCAGCTGGTCCTGTCATCTGTACAAACCCTCAGAGAAAAGTAAAAGCCACAGTAGACTGATTCTGTGATTCCCTGGTTACCTTCATTCCTACAGCGTCCAAACTTCCTGATGTTTGAAGACAATTAAGTCCTTCTTAAAAAGGGAATTCCCAGGAATTTGTGAAACTGGGTGGTCCTCACTGAGGTCCACCCATGTGCATGTGAGCTGCTGGGCTGCATGAATGGAGAGGAACTAAAATAAGGAAATGTTTTCTTTTTTTCAATAACTTCTTTTTTTATCATTTGGTGTTGATTTTGCAGGGCAAGGCTGTGTTTTCACCCTTCTGTTTCCACATGCATCCATATCCAAAAGCTGTTGGAATATGTGGTGTCACTTCAGGAGCTGGAGGGGATGGAGGGGGCTGCCCTGGGAGTTTTCCTGCTTTTCCTTGGGGTTGTTGTTATTCTTTGCAGTTCATCTTCCCCGTTCAGCTGTGACCCTGCAACACAAAGTTCATCTGGTGCACTGATATTTTAATTTGCTGAAAGGTCATTATGTCACAAAGATTTAGATAAAAGATCTGGAAAATTTACCCTGGGTCCCTGACAGAACTTTCTGTCCTCCCCAGTTTTATGCACTTCTCCACCTGCACAATCAGAATTTCTCAGAGGTTTTTTGCCTGTTTTGGTTCATTTTCCACAGAGGTTGGGCTGAGCTCATAGACAACCCCTCTTACTTTTGGCTGTTAGGCTGCAAGTAAGATAAACAATGAACTGGAACCAAACTTTTGTTTTGGTCAAGGGAAAAGAAGCAAATAATCCCTGACAGACTTTTAACTGGAGCACGTGTGTGTGTTCTGGGGTAAAAACACTTGAAATTGGAGTCCAGGCAGGGCCAGATGAATGATAAAAGGTCTGAAAAATGCCATGGAGGAAAAAAATGAAAGAACTGGGGATGTTTATTCTAGAAAATGAAACACTGAGGGACAACTCACAACTTGTCTTTTAGTATTTGATAAAACTTCTGCAAATAAAAAGCAGGAGAAAAAAAATCTCCATAACCAGTCTGGTTAGAACCACAAATTTGGTAGGGTAGAACTATGAATTTAAGCCTTAAGTTGCAGCCACAGAAATTTAGAGTTTCAAAACATAGATCAAATCTTTTGGATGGTCAGCAGAGAGAAGCCCAGGATCTGTAAGGACTCTGTGGAGTCTCATCACTGGGGGCACTGATAAAGGAAGTGACAAAAGGTTATAGAAACCATTTCTGGGATTTCTTACTTTTAAACAGGGATAAAATAGTCAGGCCCTTATGGGATGTCCTAATCTTTGTTGGATTTTTTTTTTCTGATAGTTAAAAGAAAAATCCCCAGAATTACACATTCTCCTTTTACTCTTGGCAAACTCAACATCATTTTCATGCAGAATTTTGCAGAATCAGGTCAGCTGAGTACCTCTGGAGTTCACCTGTTTGTGAAATTTAGTTTTACCACCTGCATAGCTTCAACCATCATTTTCTTCCTTGGACCTGCAGTGCAAACAGACCCAAATGATTTGGAAAAGAAGCTCCTGAAAGGCTCTTCTGGCCAGTCCTGCCAGGCAGTGTTAAACCATCCCCAAGCAATGCTTTGCTTCTAATCCTCATTTGTCTCATTAGAGAGTTCAGTCCCTGGAATTCAAGCCTTTTTTTTGTTTGTTTTTCACATTAAATAGATATCCTTGGGAAGAAATCTTAGTGTTTAGGCACTTGCTGGTTATAATTGATTACACATTTGCTTTCTCTCTCCCTAAGTTTTTTTTTAAATTTGATTTTTTATTATGATTTGTTATCCTAGCAGGTTTTCCAGACCTTTAATCATTCCTACAAATTCATTCTCACTTGTGAGGCAGGGTGTACATTGTGCCAGCCACCTGGAAATGAGGTGCAACCCTGCCTGTTCCAAGGCATTGGAAATCTCTGTGACTTCATTTTTGTCCTACAATTTACCCTGCAAGCAGGCTGCCAGTGCAAATCCCATGGTGATTATCTGTGAGGGTGAAAAGGGGGACACCTGGCTGTGTAGATGAACATTTTCTGTGTAAAAGGGAGAGATGTGGCTCCTCTTTGACCTCAAGGTTCTACACAAGGAAGGTGCTTGAAGAGCAGCTACAAATAATGCAGTTTTCTGCACTACAAGGGTGGTAAAACAAAACAAATCACCCAGAAAGGTTGTGCAGTCTCCATGCTGGGAGGTTTTTCTGGGTAGAGAAATCTGTGGCTGAGCAGGAGTAATATTGGTGTGAGTCCAGCCTCAAGCTGAAGGCTGGACCAGCCCTCCTGAGATCCCTTCCAGCCAATTTTTCTGTAATTCAGGGATTAGATAGCACCAGGTACTGCCTGTTCTGTGGTTATCACCGTGCCTCTGCTGCATCCTCTCCTTGGGGGTAACTGGGGTTAATCCCTTGGCCAGATTTACTGCAGGACAGGTTGATAAAACAATAAAGAGAAGGGATAACTCACAGCTGTGAGATTTTGTTGTTATGTTGGATGAACTTCCAGCAGCTCTCCAGTGGGGACAGTTGTTTAGTCAGGCTGTGGTTGTGTTTATGGGGGGACAATGACAGTGTCACCAATATGGATTAAGTATTTTTGGAGGCTCAGCCTCTTGCATTCAGCTGCCCAGATCACTTGGCTGTGCCAAAATTGTGTTGTCAGTGCCACAGATCATTGCTCAGAACCCCTGGGAGGGTGTCAGGAGTTCTCTAGGCCATATCAGCAAGAATGATCACTCCTTTTACTGACTTTGTGCAGGGCTGTGGGTTTTTAAAGCACCCACAGAGGGTCAGTCTGACATCACCCTCCTCAAAAAGGCATTTGGGAACTGAAATCCTGGTGACCTCACAGGGACACCTGAGAGCCTCCTCTGTTGGGGTTCCCAACACCTCTGAGGGTCCAGCCCTTGCAGAGAAGTGGCAAAAATCAATTAGCAAGACAGCATGATTGAGTGTGGTTTGAAAAATGAAAAAGGTTTTAATAAGGCAAGAAAATAATACAAAAACAAAGGCAAAGCCAAACACAGTGTAGAGACAGGTGCCATACTTGCTACAACACCTTGAAAAACCTGGAGCTTCTTTGTTTTCTCTCTTTAGTACTCAATAGTTCAGGTGGGTTATTTGACTCTTGGCCCAATGAAATCAACAACAGGCTTTGAGTTACACTTTCCAAACCTAATCAATGCTCCTGTGCTGGCACTGAGCCAATTGCAATGAGAAGACTGAAGACGTTTCTGGGTCCTTTACCTTATACAAAATACAAGGGGTGAGTCTTAAATCTTTCCCTGTTTGGAAGCACCTGCTGAGGGTGTGGGGTGCCTGCCAACACTCCTCCTCTGTTTTCCCATGTTGCAACCAGTGTTTGAAAGGCACATATGAAAAAATATAAATAGGTTGGGCTGATTTCTTCCCAGCAGTTTTGCTTCTCTGCTCTCTCACCCTCCTGGAGGTGACTGCTGTGGAAAGAGATGTTCCCTGTGCACCTCACTAACACCCTTGTTGCTCAGCATGCTGGTCCCTGTCTCTCAATAATTAATTTTACACACTTGAAGGAGTTTAGGAGAGGCAGAAAAACTTTTTTGCCTTGGTTTTGTGTTTTTTTCCTCAGAACCAAAGTTGGATTTGCTTGGTATTTTTTCCCTTTTTTTTTTTTTTTTTCTTTTTTTTTTTTTTTTTTCATTTTTTCCTTTTTCTTTCCAGTCAGGAAATTGTAGCCAAGCTGCAGGACTGCAGCTTCTGGGGGAGCTCTCAAGTGTAATTGCTGTCCTGATTTGATGTGACCAAGAGATGCTGGGGTAGAGCCAGGAAAGATCCAACTCCTGATGGAAAGGTGCCAGGCAGGTAGGGGCTGCTGAAGCAAGGAGGAGTTGGCTGTAAAGGGCTGATTATTCTAAAGGCACCATCAGCATCCTTTAAATTATCCTTCTCTGTCCCTTTTTGAGGATGGTTGCCCCATATTTAGTTGTAGGCAGATCTGGATTGGCCATTTTCAGGTGTGTGCACACAAGTGATTAAAAAAAAAAGCTCATTCCACCTCCTGCCATGGGCAGGGCACCTTCCACCATCCCAGGTTGCTCCAAACCCCATCCAATCTGGCCTTTGGACACTTCCAGAGATGAGGAATTCACAGCTTTGCTGGGCCATCTCCTTTACTTCCTTCCAGTTTTATTAATCCTTGTGCCCACTGTTATGGCAGTCATTCCTTTTGGCACAGAATCAGACTTTTTACAGAGGTTCAAAAAGTTTAACTCCACTGACTCTTATCTCTCTCCCCCCTCCAAAAAAAGCCCCAAACCAAACAATTACCTGATAAATCAACCCTATAAGTGACATTGCCATGATTTACTTTCAATAAATCACATTTTCTATTTTGTCCCCATCTCCATTTGCTGCCACTTTCCATCACTCTTTCTCTCCTGTCGTGTTCAAAAGTCTTGTGTATTTAACCCAGATTAACCTGCTGAGAGCTGTCTGGAGCTTTTTTCCCCCTCTCCTTCCTACATATAAAAAAAGCTTTACTGTTGTTGACTTTCAGCCAGATGGTGCCACTCCCACCATCCCATCTGAGCATGTTTTTCCTGTCTGAGTGGCTTCCACCCCACATCAGCTTCCATTCCCCTTCACACCCAGCCCTGCTGTTGTTCTCAGTTGTTCAAGCTAAATCATTTTCATGTGTAACCACTCCAGTTTGCATTAGTAAAATTGTGTTTTC
Organism: Argya squamiceps; assembly: GCA_037834095.1. Taxonomy (NCBI): domain Eukaryota; kingdom Metazoa; phylum Chordata; class Aves; order Passeriformes; family Leiothrichidae; genus Argya; species Argya squamiceps. The sequence continues at coordinate 3,104,911 of JBBMKD010000102.1, forward strand.
ACCTCCAGTTCTTTGGAGAAGCCAGTGAACAGAAGCTGGGGTGGGGCTCCATGTGAGTTCTCCTTTTTTTTGGGTGCTATGTTTAGCTTTCTCTTGAATTTCAGCTCTTTGCATAGTAATCTCACTTGGTTTCTTTTCCTGTTGTTCTCTTTTTAGCCCTGTTGCTCAAAGGCATTTTCTGCTCAGCTGAGTTGATCCTGACAGCCAGGCTGAGACTTCTAGCAATGCTCAGAGGTTTTCTGCTCCTCCTGCTGCTCTAAACATTTTCTTTCCCAGATCCTCTTCCCAGGTGTCCTGATCACTGATGCCCATCTCAGCTTTTACCTTCCCAACTGCCTCATCTGTTGTTTTCCTCGTATCCAATATTCCTAAATTGAGATTTGGAGTCTTTCCCTTGTCCCCATGGAAAAAGAGCCCAGCTCTTTTCTTTCCCCCTCCTTTTTCCACACAAATCCTCCCTTTTTCTGTTGCCTCTTTGCTGGCAGAGCAGGGTGTTTTGAGGAGAGCATTTCAATATTTCATATCTCTGGCAGATGTGGACATCAGTGTACACTGGCTCTTGGAAAGGTCTTCCAGAGACATTTAAATTCTGGGAACAGAGAGTGTGAAGTATTTTGAGGGAGGGTTGTTACTGCTTTGTCTACTTTTTTTTCTATAAGGAAGGAGTTTTTGGAGGCAGAGAGACCAACCTGACAGCTTTGTTGTGGGTTTTTTGGTGGGGGTTTTGTGGGTTGGGGTTTCCTTATGTTCTTTTGAGTTCAGGAGGTTTTTTTGGTTGGTTTTATGTGAGTTTTTTTTGGGTTTTCTGCTTTGGTTTCTCCATCTATCAAAAGACATTAAGGACACTACCTCTGTAAAACATTGAGATCTACAGCCAGTGGCATCACCTGAGAGAGGTCTGGTGATGCTGTGCCACTAAGATTTGGTTTTGCCATCAGAACACTCAGTTTCTGTGTCATTTATGCTCTTCTATATTTTCCCTTTCAACCAGACAAAGCAGAAACATCTTCCCTCTAATCTCTTTCCCCCATCTGTGTTGTTTGCAGGTAAGGAGTGACAAAAGGAAATGCCTGGGGGGGGAATAAAGCAGAATTAATTCTCTTCCTGAACATCAGGCTCATCACAGCCTGGTGCACAGTCTGAGGGTGCTGGAAGTTGACTTTGTTGGGGGATGAATGAGAAGCAAAGCTCTCACCCAGCAGCCAAGCTGGGGTGGGGAATCCCTGCAAGAAGAAGGAGGGTTTGATCCTTACTGCCTTAAAGCTACTGGAAAACACTTTCCTGGTCAATCCTCCCCATGGCCCAGCCCTGGAAGTGCCCAAAACCAGGTTGGACAGAGCTTGGAGCACCCTGGGATAGCGTGAGGTGTCCCTGCCCATGGCAGGGGGGTGGAATGAGATGATCTTCAATGTCCCTTCCAACCAAACCATTCTGGAATTCTGGGATTCTCAGAATGAGTCTGTGAGGCCAGTGTCATTCAGCATATTTTGGTCAATCTTTGTGGTGCTGCAAAGTCCTCCTCAAGCATTTAGTCTTGGCTGCACCCTTAATTCCAGCTCTCATCTTGCTCAATTAGCACAAGTCATTGGAAGATAATTTTGTGATTCTGTGGCAGGATTTCTTACAACAGAGGTCCCCCTCTGCTTGTCAAGCACTTCTTTCTTCACTTTAATTCACCTTCTAGGCAGACAAAAATTTCACTGTGGGATGCTTTTATTTCAACAAAACTTACCCATTTTAGCCCATCTCAATGAATGAAAAAGGATGGCTTTGCCCTGTCTGTGTTTAAAGCAGAATGGATGCTGCTGGTGGGTTGTTTGGGTTTGGAATGTGGCTATTTCCATCCTCTGAGCCTTCACTGGGATCCTCTGTCCCACCTGGCACCCAGCTGTGTGCTCAGAGGTGTCAGTGCTGGGGATGCAGCCCTGCCACAGCCTCTCTCCATGAGCTCCGTGCTGAGGAAGGTGCTGGGAGCTGTCAGAAGATTTAAACGGGGCCCTCAGGCTCCAGGGGAGGTGTCAGGGCTCTCCTCAGGTGGAAGAGCTGTGTGTGTGCCTGGTTCAGACAGTGTGGGTGAGTGTGTCATGTCCTGTTTGTTCCCTTTCCCTCTGTGTTTCAGGCTCTTAAACTCAAATTACAACCTGTTCAACCTGTGGCTTTAACTCCCTTTTCAGGAGTGGAGTACACTCCTTGAATTTTGAATTATTCAAATTTTGAATAATTCCCATTAATTCTTTTTTTGAATTTTGAATTATTTTGAGTATTTTGAATTATTTTTTAACTATTTTTGAATTTTGAATTATTTTGAATTATTCCTGTGTCTTCATACTGACTCTACACACAGGGGGAGGGCTGATAGTTTTGTTTATTGAGTCCAGTAAGGTTTGCTCCTCCAGGACTGTTAAATTCCTCCTAAAATCTGTAGTCAGGCTGCTAAATCCTGGTGAAAATGTCCCTCTTCAGCAGCTGCTCACATACATGATGTCCTCTATGTGCATTAGGTACAGGAAGGTTATCAAAAATGTCTTAAAGCTGGAAAACTTAAATTTAAGTAGGAACTTTCCTCTAGGAGATCCCTGGACAATCAGTGTTCTCCAGCACGTTCTGTCCTGGATCAGCTCTGTCCATGTGTCCATCCTGTGCAGGATCTTTCCACTTGCTCTCTGTGTGGTTTTCCCCATTTTTGTGAATCCTTTTTCCCCATGGCAGGATTGCTCCCTGTGCTTGTGCTCTGCTTCACTCATTTTACAAATGACTTGTCCTCTTTCTTCCCTCCCTCCTCAGCCAAGGGAGGAGAGGTGGCCCTGTCCTGATTTTTGTCAGAGAAGCTCTTGAGCTTGGAGTGGCTCCAAACCACTGGGGCCCTCTTGACTCCCTCATTTTTAGGAACAGTGCTTTTTCCTTTGTCCCGAGGCTGGGAGCTCATCCCAGCATGTCCTTTTTTCCTGGAAGGCACACCTGGATGCTTCAGACCATCTGTGAGGAACCATTCACCACAGGGCTCTGACAAAAATGCTTTATTTTTGTCAGAGTAATGTACTCATCCAGAGCCTTGACTGAACCACTTCTGCTCCACCTGAAAGAGGGAACATTCTTTTTTTTTTTCCCCAGTGTCTGAATGAACCAAACTCATCTCGTGCCAACACCTTTGTATTTTTTCTGCTCCCCTCTGTAGGGAAGCAGCCCTTTGAGAGTGAATTCTTTGAAATGAGACGTGTTCATGGATTGTTCCAGGAACATACCTGGATTTTCATAGAAAGCTCTGAATAGTGGCACAAACAAGCCCTGTTTAGGGCCACTTGCTTGGAATGGAAGTGATGCATGAATAGTAAAATCATCCTGGAATTTCTCTTAGGTTGGTTGGATAAAGGATGTGGAAGGTAGCCAGGAAGGTTAAAACCTTATCCCAAATTGTGTTATGGAAGGGCACTGTGGTGATAACATAGCCCACAGGAAGGATTATTTAATGCATTTCCTTTTTCTTGTTTCTGTTTCCTCCTGGTTGCTCTTCAGGATGTGATAGTGACATTAAACCTTCCACTGTCCCAGGCTGCTCCAAATCCCATCCAGCCTGGCCTTGGATACTTCCAGGTATCCAGGGACAGCCACAGATTCCCTGAGTAACCTGTGCCAGGGCCTCACCAGTGAATAATTTCCTCCCTAATATCCAATCAAAACCCACTCTCTTTCAGTTTAAATCTGTTCTTTAACACTTCCCTTTGCTGTCCTTACCTGAATGCATGAAAAATAAACAAAAAACAACCAAAAGAAAAAACAGAACAAACAAACAAACCCAAAAAGCACAAACAAAAAAAAACCCAACCACACAAAAAAACCCACTCCAGTGAGAAGCTGTGGGCAGGATTTGCCTCCTCTCCAAACAGCCCCAGAGCTGCAGGTGCAGTTGGTGCCTATCCAGCTCTGAGGATTTCCAGCAGGGATGCAGGGCCTTGGTGTCTGTCACTCCCTTCCTTTCCTGATGGTCTGGCCACTCTGGGTTCACACTGGATTTCTGGGCACTCCCAGGGCTTTCACTTCCCCTAAAAGTGAACAGGAGCTGCCTGTGTTTGTGACCAAAACTCTTGTTCCTCAAACCAAACCACTGTGGCTTTTCTGAGAACTGGAGAGTGCCCAGTTTGCTTTATCCAGCCCCCTGGTTATAAATAATACCCAAAACCCAGCCTTGCAGGAGGCCTGTGGGGCCCTGTTTTCCTGTTTTGTGTATTTGATGTGTGTGCACAAACCCCAGGCAGTGGGAGAGGTTTAGGGAATGACTGGATGTGAAAAAAAACCTCAAGGATTTCCCTGTGACTTTGATCAAACTCTAATTTTGTGACTGAACTGCCCCTTGCCAGCTTGTGGGTTCTTCTGGACAACCTGTGCTCAGCTCCTCTGGATTTGGGATCCCTTTCTGCCATTCCTCCCACCCAAATTGCCTTGCAGATTTTTGGGCCCATCTGACCAGATCTGAGTTCCCAGAGGTGGAGCTGATGGGGGCAGACATTGGGGTTGGATTCAGGAGGAAAAAAAGGCTCAGGTGGCACAGCTGGAGTGAAGGAGGTGCAGAGGAGAGCAGGCAGGACTGGGTGGGGACACTCTGTGGTTGTCCAGGGAAAGAATCAGAGGTGGATGGTTGGAGACTGTCAGGAGTTGGGATCTGTGGTTTTCCAGTCCTTTCTGAACCTGCATCTGAATTAGGAAATGTTTTTCCTGTGCACAGCAGTGAAGAGGTGGCTGCTCAGGAGATGACTCAGGGCTGGGCAAGCAGAAATTCAGGACAGTGTTAACAGGTTACCTGCACATTCTGCTGGAGCCAAGGGCCTTTTCCTGAACAGCAGCATGTCAAAATTGGTATATTTTGGGGAAAAAAAAAACAAAAAACCCAAAAAAACCCCAAACCAAACCAAACCAAAAAAAACCCAAAACCAAAACCAAAACCAAAACCAAAACCAAAAAAAAAAAAAAAAAAAACCCAAAAAAAAAAACAAAAAAAAAAACCAAAAAAAAAAAAAAAAAAAAAAAACCAAAAAAAACCCAAACCAAAACAAACCAAAAAAAACCCAAAACCAAAAACAAAACCAAAACCAAAACCAAAAAAAAAAAAAAAAAACCCCACAAAAAAAACTAAAAAAAAAACCCAAAAAACAACCAAAAAAAGAAAAACCCACAAAAAACTCCAAACAACAACAATTAAAAAAAACAAAACCCAAAATAAAATTTAAAAAAAAAAAGAAAAAACAAAACAAACAAAAAAACCCAAACTAAAAAACCCAGCCTGTGAACAAATTAGAGCACTCACAAATATTCATTCAATTTCTTTCTAGAGATCCCAGCAGGTACCATCTCCACCTGCTCTTGGAGAATACCAGGGGAGGATGGGGCTGTCTGGAGAGAATGTTTCTGTGATTCTGTGTAGATGAGCCCAGGACTGTGGGGTTTGACTCGTTTAACTTTAGATATTGGCAGAGATGGAGCAGTACAGGGCAAGTTTTCTTTTGCCTGTTTTAGACAGTTCCTTCAGTTTGGAGTGACTCATGCCCTGAAAGTCTCTCTTCAGGTGGGGAAGGACAATCAGTGTGAAGACAGATGTAGATGTTTACATTACAGACACATCATTTTTGCCCATGGATCCCCAAATCCTTTTCCTGAGCCCTGGGGGTCAAGGCAGGTCTGGATCTGCATTTCCTTTGTATTCCTTCTGTTCGTGTCATTGACTGAGCAGATGGAGTTGAATTTCATCCACAAGGTTCAGATAGTTTAATGGGTAAACTTTGGAACATTTTTATAGAAAACAAAAGACCTCCCTCAACCCAAAGAGAAAAGGAAATTAAAAGTAGCCAATGATCAGTCATTCAGAGAAAACTACAAGATAATTTTCACTCCAGGTAGTGGAGTCCACTTCTTTCTGTCCTTTGCTTCCCTGTCCCCACTTGTTTTGGCATAATTATTGTTGTTCCTCTCTTATTTTCCCTCAGCCATATGAGGGATGTTGCAGCCCTTTGCTCTGTACCCTGTAACTGCAGATCTCAGCATCCCTCTATCCCTGCACCAGCCTGGATTCAGATCCTCACTCTGAGCTTCCTGGAGAGGAAACTCATCCCTGGCTGCTCCAGCTGATAATTTAAATTTAAAGCAAGGAGCAGAAGGTGCTTACCCAGCCATCAGAGCTGTCTCCTGCTCGTTTGGATTTGCCTCCCTTTTGGTTGTGTGTCATAACTGAAATTCCAGGCTGTCAATTCTTCCTTAAAAACCCCAATTCAGCTTTTTTTTCCCCAGAAAAAGCACTTGCAAGCTTGTCCCTAAGGAGTTAAAGGAACACAGCTGCTCAGCTGCCCTTTCCCTCTGGGCTCTCCAAGCCCTGTGCAAAACATTCCTTTTTTTTCCTTGAAATTCCAACCCCTCCCACAGAAATGGGACAATCAGACTAAAGGAAGGCTCGGAGCTGCTGGGTTGATTTGGCCAAGTTGCCTTTGTTTGCCAGGGCCTGCTTGGATGAGCTGGGGAGAGACATCTGCTTTCCTCCTGAAATGATGAATCTGTCACTGGCAGGATTACGTTTGGCAGGAAGATGGAGTGGAGTGGTTTGAACAGCTGAGTGGGAGTCAGGAGAGTTGGGCATTTGCCTGGACCTCTTTTATTTGGAAAAGTCTCCCAAGGGACACGTGCTGCTGCCCGTGGTCCCTCACTGGTGGTTGGTGACAGAGAAATTTATTCACAAGAGAGGAAGAGAAAATAACTTTTCTCTGTTTAAAAATCACTGGGTTTGCAAATCCTCCTGGAGTGATCCTGCAAAGGGCACACAGGAGGTTTGAGGTGTTTTAAACTTGGATGTATCTCCCATTCTGTCTATATTACTGATATTTTAAAGTTTACTTCCCCACATTGTCATGACATTTGTAAAATGGTTTTGGATTTACACAAAAGTCCTTCAGAAGAGGAAATAATTATAATAATTCATAAATGCTCCCTTTTTTTCAAATTTTATTTTCCCCAGACCACCAGAGCTTTTGCAGCTTTTGACAGCCTTATTGTTGGAAATTGTGTCACCCATCACTGTAGGAAAAAAAATCCTTGGTGTCTTCCTTTTCTCATTCTTGCACTTGCACTTGATTTTTATTTTTTACACAAAAAAATTTATACAAAAATGCAAATACAAATACAATTTTTTAATATAAAAATACAAACACAATTTGTATTTTTAATACAAAATACTTGATTTGTATTTTTTTGGCTCACTCAGAGGGTATTTAGGACTAAAACTGTATTTTCCTGAGGATGTTTAAAAGGAAAAAAACCCAAAAAATAATCTGAAAATCTAGTTTTAAGACAGAGCTGAATGAAGTTATGGAAGAAATCAAAGCCAGGGTTGTTTTGAGGGAAGTTCCTTCACTCCTGTGTTCCTACAAATGATGAGTATGGATGAAAACCAGGAGGAGGTTTCATTTCTGATGCTTGAAATAAGACCTGCCTGCTAAAATCTTTCATTTCCTTTGTGGTTCACATGAGGAAGGGTTAAGAAACCTCATCTCCACCTGGAGCAGAGACTGAAGTCGAGTTACAGAAACTCCAGGAAGGCAACTTGCCCTTGTCTCTTTGCATTCCTGTTTTCACAGAAGCTCTGGGAAGGTGGGATGGTGAGAAATTGTCACTCAGAGAAGGAGAAGTGAACCTGTGTCCACTTCCACTGGGGTGAACAGAAATGGGTGAGGGGTGGGATTTCATCATCTGAAATCCCATCATTTTCAGTTCTACTCCTCCTTTTTTTGACTCCAAATCCTGTTGTTACTGTGCTCACCCTGGTCCTCATCTCTGGAGTCTCCATCCAGAGGTGAGAGGGAGACTTCAGGTGAAAAAGGGATGGAGACTCCAGGGGAGAGAGAGATGGAGACTCCAGGTGAGAGAGAGGGATGGAGACTCCAGGTGAGAGAGAGGGGGATGGAGACTCCAAGTGAAAAAGGGATGGAGATTCCAGGTGAGAGAAGGATGGAGACTCCAGGTGAAAGAGGGATGGAGATTCCAGGTGAGAGAGAGGGGGAGACTCCAGGTGAGAGAGAGATGGAGACTCCAGGTGAGAGAGAGATGGAGACTCCAGGTGAGAGAGGGATGGAGACTCCAGGGGAGAGAGGGATGGAGACTCCAGGTGAGAGAGAGATGGAGACTCCAGGTGGGAGAGGGATGGAGACTCCAGGTGAGAGAGAGATGGAGACTCCAGGTTCCAGCTCCAGGTGAGCCCAGGAACACCCTGGGATCAGGAGAAAGGGACACATTGAGTCTCACAGCCCTTCCTCTGTGAATCCCTCCTGTCTCTGAGGAGCTGCCACATGTCCCCTGGATTTTCTGGCCCTGCAGATGAGACTAAACATTTCTGCAGCTCCTTCAGCCTGTGGCAACCCTTGGAATTGTATTTAATTAAGGAGTGTACACAAAGGCTTTATTTGCAGCAGCAGACTGCACAGTAATCCCCTAACAATTCCCGGGATCTGTTGGGAAGGAAAACTCTCATTAATAAAGACTTTGGTTACAACTCCTTGTTATGTGGGAGTTGCTGCAGAGCTCAGGGCTGCAAGAAATCACATCCAGAAAAAAACATTCCCTTCATCTTTCTGCTCAGGGATCAGAGTATGAGTGGGAAAACCCCTGAGAACCCCACCACACCTTTACACAGGGTTTTGGGCATGCCAGGAGGGGTCAGTGAGTGGTGACCACGTTTCAGCTTCACCCATCATGGATATTGCCAAGGCACTGGATTGCAGCTCACCCTCTGATGTTAACATGAGCTAACCCAAACTTGTCATGCTTTTTGCTTTATATTTACTTTTTGGATGGGAAAAGTGAATTCATGTTCTCCTCAGCCCCTTGTCTGTGTGGCCTGTTGCCCACTGCAGTGAAAGAGGCCAAAGCCCAAAATCTCTGCCTTTTCCATAGGAAAAAACCCAAACAAAACAACACAACATAGCAAAACAAAACAAAACAAAAAAACAAGCAAACAAACAAACAAAACCCTAAAAAAACCCCTAAAAACACCAAAAAAACAAAAACCAAACCAAAACAAAAAAAATAAACACAACTCCCTAGAATGGAGAAGTAGTAAAGTGAGTTTGTACAAAGCTGTGTATAAAATCTAATTCAACTTTTCCAGAAGGAATAGACCAAAGAAAGATCATTATTTAGGCCCTCCTCCAGGGAATATCCCCTTTGACAGGCAGGACTTGCAGCTCCTGAGGGTTCTTTCCAACCATGAACATTTTGTCACCTGGTGGGGAATAAAGGCAGCTGAACTTGTTCCCTTGCTCAACAGACACCCTGAAGACCCACCAACAAAAAAACCCTACACTTTCTCTTTCCTAATGATGCCCAAAACTGTGATGTTTTTGGATTGTTTTTATTCCATCTGCCTTTGTCAGCCTGTGTCAGTGACAGCTGTGGCATGTGAGTTATTGCTGTTATCATGGAGGAGGCTGAAGGAGGGTTGCTGTGATAAAGTTATTTATTTACTCCTTTAGTTAATGTGCAAAGTGAGCCATAAACTCGAAATCCTCCAGTGTGGATCTGTTTGTTGACCTTAATTGAGTTAAAGGTCTGTGGACATTAAATTCACACATCACTGGCCTTTTCCAGCTAAGTGCTGGGTGTTCAAGTTTGAAGCCATCCAACCACAAGCAGTGGAGTGGGATGAAAGCCTTCAGAGCTGGGGTTTGCTGGCTCTCTGTGGGCTCAGAGGGATGGTAAAAAATCAGGTCAGACTAAACATAGAGCTCTGACTCAGCTAAAACTGAGGCTGATGTGTCCCACTGACAGAGAAGTTGAGATACAGCCCACTCTCTGTTTGTACAGTCATAAAATCATTAAGGCTGGGAAAGATCTCCAAGATCATCAGGAAGAGTCATTAGCCCAGCACTGCCAAGGCCACCACTAACCCATGCCCCCACGTGCCACATCTACATGGCTTTTAAGTGTTTCCAGAGGACAGTGACTCAACCACTGCCCTGGGCAGCCTGTGCCAGGGTTAAACCTTTCAGCGAAGAAATTTTCCCTAATATCCAAACTAAACATCCCCTGGTGCAGCTTGAGGCCGTTCCCTCTTGTCCTGTCACTTGTCACCTGGGAGAAGAGCCACACCTGGCTGTCCCCTCCTGTCAGGGAGTTGTGCAGAGCCACAAGGTCCCCCTTGAGCCTCCTCTTCTCCAGGCTGAGCCCCTTTCCCAGCTCCCTCAGCCTCTCCTGGTGCTCCAGACCCTTCCCCAGCTCCATTCCCTTCTCTGGACTCACTCCAGCCCCTCAATGTCCTTCTTGTCATGAGGAGCCCAAAGTTGACCCCAGGATTGGAGGTGTGGGCTCAGCAGGGGACAATCCCCACCCTGGTCCTGCTGGACACCCAGTTCCTGATCCCATCCAGGTGCCACTGCCCTTCCTGCCCACCTGGGCACACCTGAGTATTGTCGTAGGACACAAAAGAAAGATGAGAGACTCCAAATATTTCAGAAGGCAAAGAACATTAAAAGAAGGCTTTATTGTCTAATTCTTGCTACCTTTTGTAAGGTGTTCTGATACAGACTTAACATGGTTGGTGAATAGGAATGACACCCCTCTAATCCCACTGGTTAAACCAGAGAAACAGCAAACATCACCAGGAGAAAGATTGTTCTGAGAAAGGAGAGTTGTTTGCCAAGATTGTTGCGAGAAGAAGCTGGAGAGGAATTTTTCCTTGGGAAAAAGTGTTCAGCTGCTAGCAGGCTAAAATCTCTCAGACCCAGAAATATCAGGCCCACACCTGGGCTCACATTCAGCTGCTGCCACCAGCACCCCCAGGTCCTTTTCCAACCCCTCTGCCCTGAGCCTGAAGTTCTGCCTGGGGTTGTTGTCAGCACCCACCTTCCCTAAAAGCTCACAAGGAGTCAGTACCAGCCCTACAAAATCCAAGATCTTCTATATTCTGGTATTTTTGCTGCTGGACACTCTTATCTTCAGTGTTTTGCCTGACACAGATACATTTTCTTTTGAATTGAATGGCAAAAATAAGATGAGATTTTAAAGATTCTATATATAATCAAGTTTACCTGAGCCTGTCACAGGCTCACTTTTCAAAACAGAGCCTTGTTTTTTTTAAAGGTGATAAAACCAGTTACTCAAAAGTAAATATTGGGCAATTGAGGTGAATATACAATTATCCAATTCAGGCATGAGATTTTAGAGAAGGGAAGAAGTGCCAGTGAAGTACTTGCTAATGGGCTCGGTGTAAAATTTACTGCCTAAAAAAAATCAGATATATTATAGAACTACAGAGTGCTTTGCCAGCCCTGATCAAAGTTAGAGTCGTATGAATTAATTTCTATAGTGAAAACCAGAGGTATTTATAGATGTGAGATGAATCTGGCAAACATTTAAGTCCAGAGAGTTAAAACTTCCCTTTGAAAAAGTCAGAATATTTTGAAAACATTTCAATCTTTAGTTTTCCAGCAAGTGTTCTGCAAATCTCTCACGCTTCCCCTCGTGCTTTTTTGAGGTTAAAATAAAATGGCAAGAAGCACTGTAAATCAAAACAAAATAAATTTATGGTATTTCAGATGAGCCGAGATGAAATTTCCAAAGATCTGTTTCCCTTTGGGGAAAAGAAATATTTGAGAATGAAGACAACTCTAAACTATTCCCCTTCTTCTGGTGTTTGTTTTTTTATTTATTTTTAATTTAACTAGAAAACCAAATAATTAATTGTTTATACACTACTAATCAAGGCCCATTCCTAACCTAAGGGAAATTAAAATCTGAACCAGGCATGGGATGAAACAGGGAAGAGAGTAGGGTAGGTTGATAGGAAAAGGGGAGATTCATTTAATATGTTAAATTATTTTATAATTTTAACCCAAATTTACCTCAGACAATTGTTCCTTCAAAAGATTGCTGGACTTTTTGTCTTAAAACCTTGACTGGCAAATATATGACCAGAGCAATATCTCATGCATTTTAAAGTGAGTCAAGAAATTTTGTGTTATTTTTATTTAATTTATTTTCTCTGCCTATTTCTGATGAAAATATATGATTATCCCAAAACCCTCAAGAGGGAACACTGAATCAATCAATCCTTACTGGCAGAGGTTCCTCCTGTGTCCTCATGATCCTGAAGTTCACCCCACTGATGGTTTTTTTTTTCCCACATTACATTTAACAGTGACAGTTTAAACTCAAGCCAAGGCTTGGCTCTCCTGACATCATTCCCTTCTCTCCACCCCTTTGCAGCTGGATTCCTGAGAAGTTTTCTCCCTGCTGAATGCCCTTTCCAATCCCTTTGAAAGAGGTGGGGTTTGGAGCAGCCTCAGTTTGTGGCCATAGCAATGGCCAAGGTGTCCCCTCCAAGCTGGGGGCGTGTTGGTGAGAAGGGGACACTGAGATATGTGTGAGCTCCCAGCTCCTTTTTCTGGAGTAAAAATCACCATTTCCACGTTTTATGGTTGAGGCAGTTCATGAATTGCACGTTATGAAGAGTCCACGCTTAATTACCTGAACATTTATGGCCACTGTTGTACTACAAACAAAACTTGATTAGGGCTGACTGGGGAGAAACCACTCGAGGGGGAAAAGCCTTGTCACTGGGAATTTCCTGCTTTTTAGCTCCTTGATCTTCTAATCTGCATCAAAGATTCCGTCCCTTACTTGATTTGGGGTTTGTTGTGCTTTGAGTTAGTGTGAGAGCCAGGAGACAGGGAATAAACCACGAAGCACAGATCCCACTGCTCCTGGCATGAATATTCAAGCTGCTGTCTCCTGCCCTACATATCTGGTGGTGTTGGTTAGCCAGGCAGCGTTTGCAGAGCATAAAGAAGCAGAATTGCTCCTGATCATCAGAAAAAAAATAATAGGTTTTGGGTTTCTTTTTTCCTAAGGAAATGGAGGGAAATAATGATTTTTTAGCAGGCTCTGGGTTTCTCTCCCTCCTCTTGAGAAAGTGTTTGGAGATGTTTGGAGAGAATTAGAAAAGAAATCAAAAAGAAATATGAAACCAAATCAGATATCATACTTGTCTCAAGAGGACATGAAAAGAGCCACACTCACCCATCAGGATGTGAGATGAAAAGGAAAAGGGAAGTTTATTTGGGAATTTCAACTTATATAGTTTTTGGGATTTGGTCAAGGATTGGGGGATGAGAGGAGCACCCCTCTGACCCCAGTGGTCAACTCAGAAGTCCATCAATTTGTCCTTCTTCCTAGAAGGAATGTGTTGTTTACAAAATATCAGTCTTTGTTTTTGTCACAAGTGTGAGAAAGCTTCAGTAGAAATAAAAACAATCAGAAGGCTGAAAAATCAGGGCGACACCTTAATACTTCATTGTTGGCCTTAAATGACGTGATCCTGCCTGTGGGTCAACCAAAAACCAATGTTTGGGTGACTTTGGCCAGTGCATCAGTCCTGGATACCATTTGTTTGACTTATTCAAGTCCAGAAAAGCCATTCTCATCCTGCTGGGTCGGCTTACCAGTAGATGATTGGCCAATCCCAAAAAATGTCTCTCCAGATCTTTCACGATTCATCATGAATCCCACTGAGGGATGGGGAGTCTGGACCAAATTTCTCCCCAAAGCACCCTATGAACCTCAAGAATTGGGAAACTTTGGCTCAGTGAAAATGGACTTTTGCACAATATTTGGTTTTCCTGGGTCAAAACAAAGTAAAGGCACAGTTATAGATGTCACTCCAAGTCATGGCTTGCACAGAAATGCGACAAAAAAATTCTATAAAAGACTGGGTGCGTGTTGGGATTCTGGGAACTTAGATTTTGTGGTTTTGGTGTACAGTAATGCATGTGAGTCAAGATGGAGGGCTTTGGGTGTTGTCTGAGTCCTTCTTCACCTTCTTCTTCCTTCTTCTTCCTTCTTCATGGGTTTGGGTGGGTTTCTGTAACTGGGTGAAAAGGTCCGCATTGCAGGCCTTGGGCGGTCATTTTTGGGTCAGAAATATAAATAATATAGGTGTCACCTCATTATTGGGTAATTATAATTTAAATAACTTTGGAAAGAGTTAGAAGCACTCCATTTTACCTTTGTTTTCTAACTTGCTTCTGGGAGCTGTACATAGATAAGAAACAATAAACAGCCAAGTCCAAACTCGACTTCTGCGTCTTAGTCCTGAGCTCGGCAGAGGAAAAAGAGACCAAAACTGTAACAAATGTAACATCTGTGCAATGGTCCTGGAGAGCTCCAGCTCACTCTGGAGGCCATGAATCCCCAGGAATACTTCTCTGAGGACAGGTTTTGCTGACTGTCCCCTTCTGTTCCCCCCTGCAGGCGTCCGGCACACGGCCGGAGTGCAGCATCATGCAGGAGATCGAGGAGGAGCGCAGCCAGTGCCTGGCAGAGCTGACCTGGGACAACCAGACCTCAGGTATGGCAACACTCCCAGCCCAGCAAACCCACATCTGCCTTGTCCTGGTCATTTCCCAGCCCTTCTGCTGCTGGAGCAAGGATTCCTCCAGCTGCTCTTCAGGAGGGAGAGGAATGGGTGCGCCCAAAGCACAGTTCAGTCAGCAAAGAATGCCAGGAGTTCTGCAGGTTCTCTTGCAGCCTCCTGGCTGGGAAAGCCTAAATGAGGTGTTCCAGTGGGTTTAATCACAGTTGTCCACCTCTCTGAACTGGAATTTTTCCTATTTTTCCTTGGGAACTGAAAGCCTGAAGTTCTTCCAGGCCCTGGATTACTTCAAGAGAAGTCATTGTGACCATGTCCTTTGACTGAACTGCCCTCCCTTCCCTATGCCAAAATTGCTCCAGTCCTCATGCTGAACCAGAGGGTGCCCCAAGGATGTGGAGTATTTCTGGAGCTGGGACAGGCAGCTGAGATCCTCTCCTTGTTCATGAAGCTCTCACCACACTGAGAAATCCCCCTGGAAGGGTCTTTGATCTCCTTAACCATCTCCCTGCTTCAATGATCAGGAAAGAAGGAAGGTTTTGGTGCTGCCCCATCCCATCCTATACCACCCCACCCTGTCCTGAGGAAAGCTGTAGGACCCCAGGTTAAGGCATCCAGTTGGATTTCTCCCCCTCCAAATGCCTCTCCCAAGTTACCAGCCCTGTGTCTGTGAGTGAAGGGTGTGTATGGACCCAGGTGAGACTTCCAAGATCCCAAAAGAAGGGATCATTTTTCTGGGAAAAGGGCTGGGAAGATGAATCTCAAATCCCACTTGAGATCTGCATCCCTCCTCCCAAAAGAGGGAAAAGAGGAAACTCTCCATTGGCAGTGTTTGCAGCCAGGCCACAGACTGAAGGGCTGTTCTGATGGAACAGAATCCTGGGACAAGCTGATCCCAGGAGGAGCTTCACTGGATGCCAAAAAGGCTTTTGGCCCCTTTTTTTATCTACTAAGGGATGGTTGTCTTTGATTTGGAAGCTGTTTCAAGTGTCCCTGTACAGTTAAATGGAGCCTTTTGAAGAAATGTTCTTCTGGAATCCAGTAAAGGGAGAACTCAGGGTGGAGAAAAACCTTCATCTAAAAGCCAGCTAAATGTTTAATTTTGTTTTCATGGATATTTAAAGAAATTAAATTAAATACAATACTTAAAAGGAGAATAGATAATTGAAGTGATAATAGTTTTTCTGCTTTTCCAGAATGATTTTTCTCATTGGAAAGTTTAATCCAAAATTGGGGGTGGGGGGGGTTGGGTTTTTTTGGTTTGGTTTTTTTTCTGTAACAACAGGACTAAACCAATGCAAATATTTTTCCCCATTCTGAAGTAAAGACACACGGCCATGTTGCAAGTCTTTAATGCCCAAAGCAAGTACACAGAAATCCTTTGGAGAGGTTTTTTTTTTTCCCTGATGGAATGCTGAAATATCAGGCTGGGATAAATCTGCATTTCCACCAGTCACTACTGATGAATTGGGCTGATTCAGAAATCGCAGTTTTGAGCACAGGAAAATGGTTTTGTCCGTGGAGACAGTACTGGAACTGGAGTGACAGGACAAGGAGGAATGGCTTCAAACTGACAGAGAGCATGTTTAGATTGGATATTAGGAAGAAATTCTTTCCTGAGTGGGTGGTGAGGCCTAGCACAGGTTTCCAGAGAAGCTGTGGCTGCTCCATCCCTGTAATTGTCCAAGGCCAGGTTGGACAGGGCTTGGAGCAACCTGGGACAGTGGAATTTGTCCCTGCCCATGGAAGAGGGTTGGAAGGAGATGATTTTAAGATCCTTTCCTTTGTGGAAAGCAGTTGGCATTCATTTACCCCAAAACATCAGCAGGTGTTTAGGAGCTCAGTACCTGAATTTATTATCCAGACACTCACAACTGCCCTGGAGGAAACAGAAAAAAACAGAATTATTGGCTCTTAAATGGGTGACTGTGGATGAGTGTATGGAGAGCTCTGTCGTGCTGTGTGGACAGATAATTTCCAAGTGCCTACACAGGATGTGTTTCCCCTTCAGAGTGATCACAGCATGTGAGCACAAGTAGGTCAAAGAAGGTGTTTTTCTGGAGTGGGGCTCTATAACTCAATAAATGAGGCTGAGCTGTAAAATCAGACTTTGGACTTTGACGGTTGGGGGAGAGGGGGAAGTTTGTTGGAGGGAAATCTCATGAAGGTGATGATATAAGTTCATATGAAGGTGATGAATGTTTCATCTGAGTGTTGCTGGAAAGAGAAATCCTAGTAAAACTCTGAGGAAAAACGTGATTTTAACCCAGTTCCATCCCCCAGAACAAGAGGATGGAAAACAATTGAGGCTCCCTGTGATCTGCAGTGTAAAACTTGGATTTATGGCCAGGTAGTTGTGTTGCCTTCTGCACTTCCCACGCCTTTTCAGGAAAAGGAGAATCACTTGAGGTTTAACGAGGGATTTGTCATCCTTTCTAATCAAATGAGTGGAAATAAACAGTGTCTCAGTACATTCTGGAAAGAAAGCTTTGTTTAGGAGCCATTATCAATTGTATTGATCAGAGGGGCTTAATCACAGCCGTAATTTGATGTGTCAGACAGATTAGTCACTTGTTAAGAGCACTTGATGGTGGTGCTGAGGTTGATCACTGGCTTGGGTTAAGCAGGTAGATTTCCACTGATAAAAAATAATGTCCTTCTTAACCCTCTTTTTTTTTTTTCTTCAAACACCCATCCCTTTCTCACAGGGGCTGAACATGCCTGAAATCCAGGCTTTCTTTTCAGATTAAACTTTTTCCATCCCTGGAAGTGTCCAAGGCCAGGTTGGAGCAACCTGGGATAGTGGAAGGTGTCCCTGCCCATGACAGGGGGTTGGAAGGAGATAATCCATGTGGATCCCACTATTCCCTGTCAGGATTGTGATTCAATATCTATGAATTTACCCACATTTGAGGAGGTTTGACAATTGGACTTGATAATTTTAAAGGTGTCTTCCCACCCTGATGATTCTGTGATTCTACAGCCCAGGTGTCACTAAATATTGCCCAGCTCTGAAGCTTGTTTAGTTTGTTTTCCAGCACAGGAAAGGCTGCAGTGAGGAGGAAATCCGTGGGGAAAAGCAGTTGAAGCTGGCAGTGTGTTCAGAGGAGAACCAAACAACAGTGAGATCAAAGTCTGAGCTTTTAAGGGAATTTTTAACCATCAGAGGACACCTAACAGTCTCTCTGCAGGTCTGCAGGAAGGACAGTTTTATGGACCTCATGGCAGAGCTTGCCCAGTTTCTGGAAGGGTGTGTGGGATGTGTGTTGCAGCACAGGGCTGCATTTCCTGAGCAGGATTGGCCTGGCAGTCCTCTGCCCTGGTGTTGTTTAACTCCCTGCTGAAATGACAAACAAAAACATCAAATGACACACGTGATTCAACACAGGAGGGGATTCTCTGCCATTAAAATCAGGAATAGGTAGACAGAGACCAGATTCACGTGGGCAAACAGCCATGGAATGACTTTTGGGGAGGGATTTCCACTTGGTTTTGGGTACCTCTGGTGTGTTCTGGCCAGGTGCAGGCATCTCTTTCAGGATGTGATGAATCCTGTTCAGATTGTCTCACCTGCTGTCAAAATACTTAAAATTAGGGGAATCTTAATAAGCAGCTCAGGTGTGTAGGAGAAAAACCCCCCACATTTCACAGATAATCTCAGTGCTGCTGTCCACTGGCTTGGAGGGGATTTGGCCAGATGAGGTGAAATCATGGCAAGGGGGTTGAACAAGATGACCTTTAAAGGTCCCTTTCAACCCAAACTATTCCATGATTCTGTATTTCAGAGAAGTGTGGAATGCAATCCCAGCCTCACTGAAAGTTGGGATTTAGCTCCAGCTGCTTTTCCAGCTGGGACATACATGTGCAGCACAGTGGGGGCTCAGCTGATAATGCCCTGGGCAGCAGTGGGGGAGCTCTCCCAAGGGTTGGGATAAGGGGCTTTGCTTCCCAGACTCACAGACAGAGGCAAAATCCCTCTCTGTGAAGTGTGGCTGAGCTCCTGAAGGCTGCAAGGCAGGAATCACCACTGCACTGCTCCCCTGCTGACTTTCATTTGCCTCTTTTATGTCATGGTCCCAGAGCACAGAGGAGCATTTCTGGGTTTGTTTTTGAGAAAGCTTCCCTTCTCCATGGTTGTAGTTTACACACAGCTCAGCTTAAAGTGAAGCACACAATTGAAATGATAATAAATAAAAAGAAGTAGCCCTCTCTTTGTTAAAAGGGCAGGAAAATCAATCAGGTCTAGGTCGGCTGGCTCAGCTCGTTATCTGTTTATCCCATTATTGCTAATTAATTTGGTCTGCAATCAGATACTCTTTCAGAAGCAGGAGAGTTATTTAGGGATAGCAGCTGAATAAGGAGCCATGGCTCGTGTCTGGGTGGGATGAGCAGCTCTGGAGACCCAAGAGCTGTGCAGGAAGCACAGCCTTCATGGAATCAGAGAATCGTGGAATGGTTTGGGTTGAGAAGGACCTTAAATCTCATCTCATTCCAACCCCCTGCCGTGGGCAGGGACACCTTCCACTATCCCAGGTTGCTCCAAGCCCCATCCAACCTGGCCTGATATCCCTAGTCCTTCAACACTGCACTTTTTTGTTTTCTCTCTAGCCCTGTCTGTCTTGGAAACACAATAAAACCCATTAAAATAAAGTGTAAAAAATGGAAAACATGGAAAAAAAATAGTCCCATTTCCCCTCCCAATGGCTGTTCACATCTGCTTAATTTGTACATGCCTCAGCCTTGTTGTGAGATAGAAATGAGTCCTGCAAGCTCATCATCACCATTGTGAAAAAAAAAATCCATGTGGGAAATGGCCCATGCTGTTTAAACTCTGAATATAACTTTTGCTGTTCCACAGTGGAGGTTGGCTTGAAAAACAAAATCTGGAGCCTGAGGGGACTCTGTCAGTCCCCCCTAAAGAAGTCAAAGCAAGTTTGATGGGAGGGGAAGCAGTGAACATATGGAAATTAAAAATCAAGCTGGAAAAAAAAAAACATTGATGAAGTTTAAATTAGGAGCTTGTTTATTCATCACCATCTGTTTATAGTGCAGCAAGATAAGAAATAATTAATAGTTCCTTGCTTGGAAAAGTTCAAGTGAATTCTCACCTCCCAGTTGCATAAGCCCTGCTGGGGCAGTTGAGGTGTTGGGTGGGATTTGTGGGACAATCCTGTTATCAGCAGCTCTCCAGGTGCTGGAGAAGGCACCACGGGGCTGATCCTGCTCAAGAATTCTCTCAGAGAGTGCCCAAGGTAGGGTGGGGTGATGCTGTTTTACACCACAACGGCACAAAGACTGACTTCAGGAGGCTGAAAATTACTCCTTTATTTTTGGGATGTGTCTCCCTTTTATACTATTCTACACAGACCAGTTTGATTAGTAAAACAAAGACAAACCTCTTCACTCACATTGGTCAGACCAGAGGGACATCAAGAAGAAGTCCCTCCTAGGGAAAATATATAAACAAATTTACCGTTACAAAAACCTGTCTCTTTTTTACAGAAAACTCCCTGGGAAAGGAACTTCAGAAACCAAAATATGTCAGGCACAAACCAGGGCTACAGTAGGGAAAAACTGTGCATGTGGCACTTGAGGACGTGCATCAGTGGGGGACGTGGTGGGGCTGGGTTGGTGGTTGGATTTGGTGACCTTGGGGATCTTTCCCACCCTCAAAGATTCTGTGGTTCTGTCATTCCAGAGCTGTGTAGAGCTCTCATAAGCCTTGTACCATATTCATCAACCTCTTAAAGAATCCTGGGACAGCAGGAATGGCATTAAATGACAGCTGTTGTTCTGCTAAATCTAACCCTAAATCAAACTTCTATCAATATACTCAAAAAAAACCAGTTTAGCTCAGACTTGATCTTGACGGTCTCTCTAAAGGCAAAAGCACCTGCTGGAATTTTTGCCATGTTTTATTTTTTTAACTTTTAGTTTACTTTTTTCCTATTACTCCAGCCTGGGTGATACAAAGGGTCTCTTAGCTCCATTCTTGCTCTGACCAGCAGCATTGGGTAACTCCCAGATAAGACATCAGTCCCCTCCAATCCTTGACAGGGTGGCCTCTCCTGTAACAGTAGAAAATTCAACCATGGGACATCAAGACCTTAAACCCCAGACTCTCATGTAGGATCAGTACTAAAGTCAAGCTCCCTTTTATTTAACAGGTATTTTTCTCCCAGTTATTTGGCAATGGTCACGACACACAGTGGGACAGGTCCTTCCAAATGCTCTTCCTTCACCATTCCCTCATTGTTATTGTAGGACATGAAAGACTCTAAATAATTCAGAAGGCAAAAGGTATAGAAAAAGAAGGCTTTTTATTGTCCAATTCTTACTACTTTTTATAAGGTGTTTCGATAGAGACTTAACATGATTGGTGAATAGGAACGACACCTCTTTAATACCATTAGTTAAACTAAAAAAACAGAAAACACTAGCTAAACAAAAATTGTGTTGAGAAAAAATAGTTGTTTACTAAGACTATTTTAAGAAAAAAGCTTTCTTAAAAAACTTTTCCTTGAGAAAATGTTAGCAGCTGCTAAGCAGGCTAAAATTCTCTCAAACCCACACCTCGTCTCTCTGGGACTCTTCCCAAACACCTTCATGCTTCAGCTCTTACCGAGGTGCAACCCACTCTCCAGAAACTCAAAATAAAGAAATCTGCCATGGGTTTTTCAGAGGAGAACCTTTGCAGGATCTGCTGGGAAAGCTGGACCCTGAAACACGAGTATCATTACGATTCAGGACGGCTCAAATAATCACATAGAACTCCAGTTCTTTGGAGGGCTTATAGAAAAGATTTATTGAAAGATAGACTCTTTTTATACAGTGTTTGGGTACAATCAGTATGATTGGTCATTTAGAGCAACACCTCTCAACCATTTCTTACAAATAAACAAGTTAGAAAAACATTAGCTGCTAAAAGTTTTCTACCTTAAGGGTTTTCCACCTTAAGGGTTTTCCACCTTAACGGTTTTTCACCTTCCAAGGATTGTTTTGATTCCTCCTTACGATTTCCCAAGGCAGTGTGAGAGGGTTCTTTCTGTACTTGTCTTTCCCACAGGCCCAACCTACTGCCTGAAGCCTAAAAATCTGTGTTCTGATCACTCTCAGTTCCCACACGTGGAGGGGAGCGGTGTTGTCACAGTGGTAAATGCAGCCTGAACCCTGAGAACTAATCCCAGACTTTGGTGTTGGCTGCTTTGATCCGGCCTGAAGCCAAAGCTGTTCCTCCAGGTCAGGAGTTTCTCTCTGAGGAACACAGCAATCAGCAAGGTTTCCCCTAAAAATGGTTCTTTTTCTGTCCACCCTTGCTCCGTGACCCACTGCCCACCTCTCCAGTGAGCGCTGCTATTTCCCAGTTGAGTTTTGGGGATGTAGTTTAGTGAAGAACACCATGATGCTGGCCTCAATGGCTTTAAGATCTTTTTCCAACCTTACTGATTCCATGTTTCCAACAGTGGTCCTTCAGCTGCTTGTCTGAGCCCACCCACCCATCTGAAGTGCCAAACGCCCACCAAAACCAGGATGAAATCCCAACACAGCACCTCATCACTCCTCCCTGAGGAGCTAAGAGCTAATTTTTTGCCTTGACCTCACCTTTCCACAGATATTAAGACGTCCCAACATCTCTTTTCTGCCTTAAAGCACAGCAGGGGTGGAGGCTTTGCCTTGGCTTTGCCTGCTGCTGACTGCTGGCTGGAAGCTCTCTAACAAGCAGCAGGGTTTGTTTGACTTGGGAACAGCTGTCCCAGGGTTTTTTTGGGATTAGCAGCCACTTAGTGGACATAAATTTGTGTTGGAAAAGGCATTTTAGTTTGGAGAGTGTGTCACATTTTTAAATGCCAGCAGAGGTTTTGGTTCCTTTTCTTTTTAAGATGAGATAATAGATAGATGCACACAGCCTTAGCCGTGCAAATGTTGTAGAAATAAGGAGAAAGTGCCATTGGTGCTGGCCAATGGAAAAAAAATTCAAAGCATTTTCGAAGCTCTGGATAATGGCTCAGATTAAAGCCATGTATCCAGAGGTTTTGTTTTTGACAGCAGCCTGTTTTTGTCCCTCTCAAATCCCATGAGATTTCTGGTTAAAAAAAAATCTCCTTCCTCGTCTTAACTTTTTGTTTTTCTGTTAATATTGACTGTATCAGAGCACTGTCATGATGGTATCCACCCTTTTTACCTGGGATAAGTACAGTGGGGAATATTGCATAAACCATAAATGATGTTGGGAAAAGCATTCCTAGAGGTTGAGCCACTTGTCTTCACTATGAATTCCTTTCTGGAGACACCAATATGGGGAAAAAAATCTAGGAAGTACCTGAATTCAAAGTGTGATTCTCTATAAATCCAGTTGTCTACAACTCCTGGAAGAGCAGAGGGATTTGAGTGAGGAAACCCTGGAATAATCCTTTAAGCATGTTCTGTGTCAGAGCACTGGAGATTTTCTTTAGAGGCTGCTGAGGAGATAAGTCATGGTTTTGGCAACGCCCTGTGTAAACCTTCATCTGAAATCTTGGATCTTCTCTTTCAGTTTACATGTTCTGGACTTAGGCAGAAGAGCTCAGCTCACAGATTTGATTTATTAAAAGGAGGGATTAAAAAAGTCCAGTGTTTATTTAGTTTGTTGGTTAAAAAAGGCTGAAAGATTACAAACTTTTTTTTTTAAAAAACAAAATTGTTTCCTAATAGATGTTGATGGAAAATCTCATAGGATTTTCATGCTTAAACATCATCCTCCAGCAACAGTGACTGGTGATTTCTTTCACACTGATTAGAATGACTCAGTCTGGGGCCTTTAAAGTGAGGTTTCCTTCACATGTCTTTGAGTCAAATTTCTGCAAACATTTGGGAAGAAAGTTATTTTTTCATGTATTCTTGTTGAGTGCTTGGAGAGCTTCTGCTTGCAGAAGTGTAAAGCAGGTTTTATAGTAATTTATGGTGCTCTTGTTATAGAATCATGGAGTTGTTAAGGTTGGAAAAGACCTTTAGGATGATTAAGTCAAATCTGTACAAAGTGGGAAAAATGAAGTCACAGTTTCTGTCTTGCCACAGATACTGAGGCAAAGTCCAAAGCAAACTCTCTTCACTTATCCTGAATTTTGGGATCCTTTTTGCTTTCTGTGATTGCCCAAATCCATTTTGTGCTGAATTGGAGCTGCAAATCCCTCAGTGAGTGATGAGCACAGGAGCATCAGAGCACCAGCACAGCTTGTGGGTGGTGGGATGGAAATGCCACCGTGTCAGGGGTCACATCCCTGGCAGGATTGTGGCTTTCCTCCAGCTGGGTGGATTCCCTGTCACATCCTGCCTGCAGTGCTGCAGTGAGAGCAGGCAGCACAACGGGCAAGAAATTGAAATTAAAGGCTGTGGAAAAGCTGGAAGAGGAGCTCTGAGGGGATGGGGTGGCTGCACAGAGCAGACTGTCAGCGGTGATACAAATAAAAAAAAGGTGATGAGATGGAGCTGGGGGAAGGAGAGATGCCCGAGGGATGCTGGAGTGTGAGTGGGACTGGGGGCAGGAGGGCACAGCTGTGAATTTTTCAGGGAAGAGAAGAAGGATGCATTTAGAGAGACCTTGGAGCCAAGCTAACCTCAGTCAAACCCAATCTGTCAAAATAGGGAAAAACCCTACTCTGCAAGCCCAGGGCAGGATGGAATAGAATTAAACCCACCAAAGATATAAGGGAGAAATTATAGGGAGTTGTTTCCATGCTGGAAGCTACTAAATAGGCTGGGACACTTCAGCTTGGAAAAGAGATGCCCGAGGAGGGATATTAAAGAGGATTTTATGGGTTTTCTCCCCAGGGAAAGGGATATTGTGGTTAGGCTGTGAATATTTTTGTCTTTGTAAAAGAACTGAGCTGTTCCCAGTGAAACCAGCAATGAGCATGTTCAAAGGGAATTCAGAAAAGGATATAATTTTTCTGTCAGTGGACACTTAAACCGTGCAATGTCTTGGTGCAGGAGGTTGTGAATTCTAAAAATTTCCCTGAGTTCAGAACCAAAATCCAAGTGAGTTTAATTTACAAGATTTATAGGAGAAAAATCATCTATCTATGGTTTTTTTATTATTTCATTCAACTTTTAAATAGAAAATTATCCCTGATTTGGGAGGTCTCTGCTCCCTGGAGCCTGTGGCAGCAGCAGTGACCCAAGGCTGATGGTGGGTTTTCCTCCACTGAGATTAAATTCAAACTGCCTGGGTGGTGCTGAGTTATGGGTAGTTGCAGGCACCATCCTTTGGAGTCTGTTTCCTTGAGTTAGGCAAGAGATCAGAGCTCAGCTGGGACAGGGAGATTGATGCCGTGATAATTGGCTGTAATGAGACATTTGTAACGAGGCAAGCCACGGGTGAGCACCGAGGCTGGGCTTGTCAGGGGGACAATAAATGTCACCCCGTGGCTGTTTACAGCCCTGAGAGCTTGGAAACTGCCTGCTGGTATGAAATTGGAGTGAAAATGAGGTTTTATTGCAGCACACCAGGCTGTGATGGTGCCCTGGGAGAGCTCAGCCTGGCTTAACTGAGCTGTGCCTTTGCCTTGCTCTTATCCCTGTGGGTACTGAGAGCTCCTGAGACACCCCAGGCATCAAATGGGCATCTCTGCACCTGAACAGGGATTCCAGGAGCAAAATGTGTGGGAATGTCTTTCAGAAGGGACCTGGAGTAACCCCTCATGCATTAGGGAGAATTTGGTGTGAGGGTTTTGGGGGGTTCTGTCAAAGGTTGGACTTGATGCCCTTGGAGATAATTTCCAACCTTTTCCATGATTCAGTGAATGACTGATGTGCTGAGAGGGTTTTTCCCTGAGTTGGGAGTTCACCTGGCTTCAGGGAGTGCCTGGCACCAGCCTGCTGCCATTCATTTCTTCCCTCAGCCAAACCAAGTCCCATCTCAGGGCCGTGCCAAAGCTCTGGAATTTATGTTTATTCATGAGGGGAAGTCATTCTCTGCTGCTTGCTAGATAAGCTTTGACCACGACTTGCTGTAAAGTGTAGATATGACTCCAATAAATGGGTTTTTATTCTCCGGTCTGCCAGTTCTGCAAACCAGTGTGCCTCGTGAGAATTGACCTGTTTTCTGTCTATTAACCTTTCAAAGGGAGAGGAAATGAGAGCTCTGATCCACTTTTAGCAGAGACAGTGGGAAAGGTGTGCTGGGACCTCCCAGTGCCCTGCAGGCAGCACTGTGTCACTGGTCTTCAGCTGCTTCTGAGCCAGAACCTCTTAGAGGAGGGCTCTAAGTGAGGCTGCTGCAGCCCTTGGCTTGCTTGTGGGGAATTTGGCTTGCAGAGAGGAAAGCTGAGCTGCTGTATAGAGGATCTGAGCTCCAGCTTCTTTAGAGGCATGAAGGATTTCTCCCTACAGCCCTTCAGAAGAAGATATGCAGCTCTAGAGAGCACTTTGTGGTCTGGCAAGGAAGAGCAGGGCAAAGCTGAGGGTGTGGGAGCCACAGTTAAAATAATTAAAAGGAAAGAAAACCCTCTTCTTTTTAAAAAAAAAAAATTATTTAAATTTTTAAAGTTTATTTTTATAATGACAAGAGTTTAAAGACTGCACCTGAGCCACCCAGTGAGGTGGTAACTGACTGCTGCTGACTTGGAAAAGCCACACACTCATTTTTACACAGCTCCTCCAGATTCACCTGGGATCCCTCCCAAGGCAAAGCACAGCCCTTGGCAGTGTGTATCCCATGGGTTTTGGGACAGGCACACGAGCAGAGCAGTTCTTTTGATGGAAGTGGAGAGTGGGTGTGTTTGTAACTCATTGGCACTTCCTGCACTGGGTGAGGATTGATAAATACCTTTGCATCCTCCCTGCAGACACTTGAGTGTGAGGCAGAAGGCAACATTTATAATTAATTAAATGGGAAAGCACTAATCAATCCCCAAACACAATGTGATCAGGCCAGACTTGTCATCTCTGCTGTATCCAAGTGATGCCACAGGGAAGAGAGGGATTTCCTCCTTTCAAGAGCACAGTGCAGCTGTTTCTGCCCTCAGATAGTTTATTTTGTCTGCCAACAGATCCCAGCAGTTTTCCAGGGTAAAGTCTGTCAGTCTGGGAGGAAGAAAAGCATTTTCTGGAAGGCTCCTTGATAAATGAGGCTGTGAATATTTTTATCTTTGTAAAAGAACTGAGCAATTCCTAGTGAAACCAGCAATGAGCAGATTCAAAGGGAATTCAGAAAAGAATATCATTTTTCTGTCAGTGGGCACTTAAGCCGTGCAATGCCTTGGCACAGAAGGTTGTGAATTCTAAAAATTTCCCTGAGTTCAGAATCAAAATCCAATTGAGTTTAATTTACAAGATTTATGGGAGAAAGAGAATCTATCTATGGTATTTTTTATCATTTCATTCAACTTTTAAATAGAAAATTATCCCTGATTTGGGAGGTCTCTGCTCCCTGGAGTCTGTGGTGGCAGTGGTGACCCAAGGCTGATGGTGAGCTGATGGTAGATTTTTTTGCCTGCCAACCCCCTGATCCCAGCAGTTTTCCAGGATAAAGTCTATCAGTTTGGGAGGAAGAAAAGCATTTTCTGGAAGGCTCCTAGGTAAAGATTGTTTGTGTGCTGGGTAAGATGAAAGGGCACAAAGTCTTACCTGAAGTTGTGATGGGATGATTACACCACAGGACTGTGCATGTAAAGCATTTTTTGCAGGTATCAATCTTAAACTGCTCCAATCCTTTAAAATCTAATTATTCTCTTCAACTTACTAAGAATTATTGACTTTCCTGACCTGCAGATAAATTAGCACAGGAAAGACACAGACCTGTTAAAACAGGCCCAGAGAAGCTGTGGCTGCCCCTGGATCCCTGGAAATGTCCAAGGCCAGGCTGGATGGGGCTTGGATCAGCCTGGGGAAGTGGCAGAGATTTGGAATGAGATTATCTTTAGGATCCATTCCAAGCCAAACCATTCCAAGATCTGCTGATCCTGTGGTGACAGGCACTGCCAGCCAGAGTTCTGGTTCCCATTGCCTCCTTTATTTATTGCAGAAATATTTTCAG
This sequence comes from Argya squamiceps, assembly GCA_037834095.1. Lineage (NCBI taxonomy): Eukaryota > Metazoa > Chordata > Aves > Passeriformes > Leiothrichidae > Argya > Argya squamiceps. Next base: position 3,132,318 of record JBBMKD010000102.1, read on the forward strand.
CGTGTCGGGGGCAGGGATGAGGAAGATTGGTGTTGTAAGGGCTAAAGGGCAGGTACAAGGTGTGCTTACACAAGCAATAACTTGTAAAAATACACTTTAAGTGTCTTTCAAGGCCAGTTTCACTTTCTTTTAATCAGAAAAAAAAAAAAGCTTTTGCTACAAAAGTGAGCACCTAAAAGCTTTCTTCACACATCACAGGTGGTGCTGAAAAATGTCAACAGAGAAAAAGATACAGATCACCAAAACTCTCAGAGTGCATAATTCAGGGCATTTAAAAAACCATCTGATGCTATCAGGTGGCTTTTATTTTGTATTATAACCTGTCATGAGGTAATGGCTGCACTCCAATTTACTGCAGTTGGTGGAGGAAAAGATTGTAGAACGTGAAATACTCTGCCATGGAATCATTTTCCATGGAATCTTTAATATCCTGACAATTTTGGAGCTGCTGGCTGTTTGGTGGGAGATAAGTGTGAGGCTGTGAGAACTGAGCTGGGCACCTGATATAAGGGCCTGAAACTTGACTTCTAATGAGCTCTGCAGGAGAGCTGCATGCAGGAGATCCCATCAGTTATTCCATTTTTCAGGCTCCAATAAACTCAGATCAGGAATTCATTTGGAGAGTTCAGTTTGTTAATGAAAGAAGACGCGGGGGGGGGGTCGGGGGAAACCTGTAAAATCACTTTGAAAGTGAGCTAAGGGTTCTTTTTCAGCTTCAAAGCATTTCTGTGTGCTCCCTATTGATCTGAGGCAGATCTGCACAGGCTGGTGATGACACCAACCCTTCCTTTTACTCAAGGAGTAAAAGATGATTTAAAGGAAGAATTTCAGAGCAGGGTGTAATCACCAACAAGTGCAGCCTGACAGGGGTGTTCATAGCTCCCTTTGCTGGCACAATGAGAAGCATTTCCTCAACATTTCCTCACCACTTTGTTCTCCACATCCCAGTCTCTCTCCTGTGTGGGGCTGCTGACCTCAACAGCGTGTGAGTCACATTTGGGGGAGCGTTTCCATCTGATGGGGTGTGACAAATAACTGGAAAAAGGGAGCTCTGCTGACAACCCATCCATCTCACCCAGGCAGCAGCTGAAGTGCCTGGCTGTTGGAAATATAAAGCAGGGGGGGGAAAATGTTAAAATTCTGCTAGGAAATCTAAAATGGCAACATATCGATGTAAAAATGTGCTTGACTCCTCTTTTTCTTTTCTTTTTTTTAATTCAGATCTGCCAACTCCCTTTGGCTTCAGCATTAATGTTACGTGATCCAACAATGCAGCATGCATGGGGTATTATTAATGCCTTTTCAGAAATAAAAGGGCAAAATCAGAACATTATAGATCTGTGGAAAAGACATGGCATTTTTTTCTTTCCACGAAAGCTTTTATTCTACCCAGAAAAATCTTCAGCAATGCCTCATTTTGACAAAACCCTGTGTTTCCTGCCTGTGTTGGTTATTCCTTCATTCCTAGTTTAGATAGCTCAGGACCTTCCCTCACACTTCCATAGGGATCATCTCCTGGCCACAGCACTGTCCCTGCTCAGCCTCCAGCAGTGTTTTGTGACTTTTCCCCTTTTTAACAAGAAAACTGCTGCTGGTGAAGGAGTTTTGGTCCTTGATCCTTTGATTGTCCTCTGTGTCCCTTTCCTGCTGTGAGAGCTGCACAGCCATTGCAGTGGGAAGAAAAAGATGATGGCATTTGGGGGAAACACAGAAGGAAGGGGACAACGTCTCACGGGTTCAGATCGGGTGTTTTAATGCAACAGGGAGTGACAAGGGTAAGAAAGATGATAAAGAGATATTTAATTAGGAATTTCTGCCTCTTCAACCTAGGAGAAGACACCGTTCTTGTATCAAGCCTGATTTGCCTTTTCTCTTTTTCTTTTCTTTTCTTTTCTTTTCTTTTCTTTTCTTTTCTTTTCTTTTCTTTTCTTTTCTTTTCTTTTCT
>JBBMKD010000102.1:3134362-3155749 GCA_037834095.1 Argya squamiceps
TTCTTTTCTTTTCTTTTCTTTTCTTTTCTTTTCTTTTCTTTTCTTTTCTTTTCTTTTCTCTTTTCTTTTCTTTTCTTCTCTTCCCTTCCCTTTTTCCTTTCTTCTTTTTTTTTTTCTTTTTTTTCTTTTTTCTTTCCCCTTATCTGCTGTTCTTTCCATACTGATATCTGGAAAATTACTATGCTGAATTTTAGGGACTGGGGGAGCTAAAAGCTGTGTGTTTAAAGGAAATATTTCTGTGGGGTTTCATTCCAAAAGGTGCCTGCACTGGGGTGAGGGGCCCTACACACCTTTGCAGGTGCCTCCAGCACTCCTGAGTGCTCCACCATCTGCTTTTCTCTCTCCCCCAGGCTGCAGGAGGCAGTGGGACAACATCACGTGCTGGCCTGAAGCAGAGGTGGGAGAAGTCGTGGTGCGGCCGTGCCCCAAGTACTTCAGGTTCCTGACCTCCTTCCTGGGTAAGCAAAGCCCAAAACAGCCCCAGGGCTTTATTCCCTGTGGGGTTTCTCATCATTCCACAGGGGGAACATCTCAATAAAGGGGGAGAAACCAGCTCTTAGCCCAAGGTAAAGGAGGTTTCCATGCCATACACGAATTCCCAAACATCAAAACATCCTCCCTGCACTTGCAGCTCCACTGCTGTGGATCACAGGGGTGCAAAAATGACTCCTGGTGAAATCCAGTAGTGCAGTGAAAGATGTTGTGCAGTGAAAACTGAACCAACCTGTGGCACAGTTGTGTTTGCTGTGCACAGTGAGCTGTTTAGCACAACCATTAATTAAGTCTCTGACAGAAAATGAACAAGCTGGAACTGTATGTAATAAAGTTGATTTGTTTGTTGGGTTTTTTTCTGCTGGAATGACAAATCTGGCCACAGGCCAAGGAATTAACCTGACAAATAATGGGCAGGGGAGGTTAATGGAGGAGGTAGCTTAACTCACTGTTCAGGGTGTTCTGAGGAGCTTTAGTTTAAAATTCAGGTCTCAGGGGGCCGTGCAGCAACAGGGCTGATTTTGTCTCCTGGTTATAGTTATTTTTCATTATTTTTGTTATAGAAGCCCTGCAGGACTTAACAGAGAATGAAGTTCTTTTGCACTGGAGGTCCTGCACTGAGCTGACTCTCCATTTTCAAAGCCCTGTAGTGCAAACACACAGGATAAATTGGGGATGGGGGTAGGGACACAATATCATCCCTGTTCAGCAGCACTGGGCTCTGCACTCATTAACCAGCACATGCTGATTACATGATTTGCCCAAGGCCACACCAAAATTCTTTGCTGGCACAGAAGGGAAATTCAAAATCCCTGGAAGTCCTATCCTAGGGCTGACTTCCTCATTTCCAAAATTCCCTGTTGGCTCATCACCCCTGTGTCAACACCCAGGGAGGAGAGGCAGAAGCTGCTGTGATATCACACCTTGCAGGACAGGACCCCTGAGCATTGGATCAGCTGTGTGCAATAATTTCCTGCTGCTCCTGCTCTGTGCCCTCCCCTGAGCACAGCATTCACTCACTGGGTTTTATTTACCAGCAGAGTTAGTGAAACACAAAGAAAAATCTTTTAAAAATGCTTTCTAGTACATCATCCCACCACAGCTGAGCACTGAGGAAAATATTGTGTATATTTGATTATATAGAGAGGTCAAGCACTGGGACAGGCTGCCCAGGGAAGTGGTGGATTCATTGCCGAGGGAAGTGTTCAAACATAGGATCATGGTTTAGTGTGGACCTGGCAGTGTTGGATTAATGGTTGGACTTGATGTTCTTCGAGGTCTTTTTAAACCTCAATGACTCCAAGATTCCATTTTATGTATATATATTTTTTTTTCCTTTTAAATCCTCGGGACTATGTTGGATTTAAGCTAAGGGAAGTGGGATATCTTTAATTTTGTGGCAGGATGGACTTATGACACTCAATAAATTTACCTGTTCAGGTGCAACTGCTGTTCTCTGAGATGTCCCAGGACATCCTGGTCTCTAAGTTCCCCTGCAGAAAGGTGTTGCATTTCATCTTCTTTTTGCCAGAGTTGGGATTAAATGAGAGAGACAATGTTTCTTGTTTGGACTCAGATGTTTGTTCATTCTTATCTATATTAGAGAAACTCCCAAACTGTGAGTTCTACAGCCCTACAAGCTAACAAACTAAAAATGGAGCCCTATCTCTCTCTCTACAAGGCCTTTTAAGGGTAAACTGTCCAATTAAGAAATGACACCTAAATTATTTTTACTTTTAACCCAATAATCAACCACCCATGGCCCACAATATGGATTTTTCTATCTAGTTACAAAACCCCACCCAGACCAATGAAGAAGAAGGTGAAAAAGAAGGACTCAGCCTCCACCCTAAATCCTCCATCTTGCTTTATATATATTACTGTATTCTAAACACTTAAACTCTAAGTTTTCCACCCCGTGATATCACACACTTCTATTCAAACCACACACCCAAAATCCCAGTGCTGTCAGTGAATTTTGGAAGCCTTTTCCACGGCCTCAGGTCAAATGTAGTGTTTGCTTGGGGTTCAGTGCCTGTCAGCACAGAAATCCTAAAATTCTCAGTGCCCAGGGTTCCAACAGAAAGGTGCAGATCTCCCATCATTTCTGTGTCATTGGATCTGTCAGGTAATTCAGAGTATCTCAAAAATCCTTAGGTGGGTGAGGGCTGGGCTCTGCTCCCAGGGAACAAGGGACAGAACAAGAGGAAATGGCCTCAAGCTGTGCCAGGGGAGGTTCAGGTTGGACATCAGGATAATTTTTTTCATGGAAAAGGTGGTCAGGAGTTAGAAGGGGCTGTCCAGGGAGGTGTTGGAATCCCCATCCCTGGAGGTGTCCAAGGAAGGCCTGGAGGTGTCACTCAGTGCTCTGAGCTGGGGATGAAGTGGGGATCAATCACAGGTTGGAATTGGTGACCTTGGAGATCTTTCCTAACCCGAGTGACTTTGTGAATGATTCCTTTGTGAATATTCTGGGAGAAGCCCAGACATCCCTCAGAGCACTCAGAGCACCCCTTGGGCTCTCTGTGCCCTCATCTCAGTGTGCCCAGCCCAGAAAGAGCCTCAGACATGAGTCTTCCCTGCACACCCCTGTGGTCAGCTGTGCTCTTCTGGGAGCCATGACATCAGCAAATGTCACCCAGCCTTGCAGCTGGCAAGGTCAGCAGCCTTCTGGGGCAGTTCCACCTTCCTTTGGAGGAGTTTCCTCTGGTTTAATGTGGTTCTCTGCAGCTGACTCACCCAGGGATTCCAGTCACTGGAAATCTGGCTGGTTTGTACAAGGGTATGGAGTGATAGAACAAAGGGGAATGGCTTTAAACTGACAGGGGGCTGGGTTGGATTAGATTTTAGGAAGGAATTCTTCCATGTGAAGGTGGGGAGAACCTGGCACAGGGTGCCCAGAGGGGCTGTGACTGCCTCTGGATTCCTGGAAATGTCCAAGGCCAGGGCTGGACAGGGCTTGGAACAATCTGGGATAGTGGAAAGTGTCCCTGCCTATGGTAGGGGGTGGAACTGGATGAGCTTTAAGGTCCCTTCTAACCAATCCATTCCATGATTTTATGATTATATGGTTTGGTCAGTGGTTCATCTCAGCTTGAATTAGCCATTTACAGTGGTCAGATGAACAACAGCATGAAAATTCCTGTTTGGTAAAGCACAGGGTCAGTTTTTTTGGAGAAAAAGGAATCAGGGCTTTTAATTCCTTCTGTTTGTAAAGCAGGGGTGGTCTGTACAAGACTCATGTCCAGGACCCCATTAATGTCCACAGAAATCTACTCAGCACTGGCTAAAGACACTGTGGAGGTGCCTGAACAGCTCTGGGGGTGCCATGGGCTCTGTTGATGAATTTTCTGTTGACTGGAGTGGGAATGCAGGTACTGAGCTCACAGAGAGGCACCTGCAGCACAGACACTGAGGGCTCCATTCAGGTTTTTAACCATAAACATCTGGTGTCATCTGATAAATGTTGGAAGATCTAAAATCCACAAGGATCCCTCAATTGGTGTTAAAATACCTGCATTCAGGAGGCCAAATTTCCAACCTGAAATGGCATTTGTATCAACTGATTTTAGAGTTTTCCATAAGTCAACCTCTCTCTGAACTGATTTTACAATCAGAGGTGAGGAACAGTCTTCTTAGTTCAGCTGTTTTTTAGATTCCTGCTCCAGGATGAGTTTAATACCATCCAAAACCCACATATTTTCTCTCCATTTGCAATCAAAATACTGTGGAGTGGCTCTGGCAGATGGGAATATCTCCCAACAGGATTGAATTCTGCCTCAGCAGAGCACCAACAGCATCAACAACTGATGCCATCCCCAAAGCAGAAGCAGCAGCTTTGATTCTCTCTGAGTCAGACACTTTGTACAACCATCAACAAACAGTGATGGTCTTAAACAAAGGGAGGGGAAGACTGCCTCCTGGTTTATAGGATTTGTTGCAAAATTAATGCCATTAAAGGTTGTGAAGCAGCTCTTCCTTTGTAGCAGGGGATGTCATTGAGCAGCTTTCAAGGAACTCAATCATCTGGGTAATGTTTGTGTTGTCATCTTTGATCCCTTTGCAGGAACGTGAAAGCTTTTATCAAGCTGTGAGCCAGAGAAAATCTTTTTTCATGTATTTATAGCAGGGAAAGAGTGAAACGCCAGGAAACAAAGAGTTAATGTGATTTCCCTGCCTCATGGAGAATAAGCTCTCCAAAATGACCAATATCCCATCTCATGGTTAATAAAGGATAAAATATCTCGTGGCATTTAAAAACCTTAAACTGCCCTGATGTCATTTGACATTAATTTTTTATGGCATTCACAGACCCAGAAAATTTTCATTATTTCATGAACGTTCGTCAGTGCCATGTGAGGGAGATGGATGAAAATATTTTTGGCACCTTTCATTATTAAAGTGCCTTGACCAGAGTGTTCCAGCTCTCTTTCCATAGGTGGAAGATGACATTTGTGATAGGGATTTATGCCTCACAGTTTCTCCAAAAGCAAATTGTCCACCATGCACAAGTTAATTTTGCACTGACAGTTTTTAAGCTCCAGCTCTGGAATTAATTGACCTAAGGGGGTGGGGATGGGCACAACCAAGCTCTGCAATCCCACTCAGGGAGGTGAGATCCATCTGAGTTTCAGGCTTGCCAAATTCCTTTTTCCGTCGTGTGCTCTAAATTTATTTCCCCTCCCCTTTCCCCTCCTTCGTGAACACTTTTTATTCTGCACTGCTTCTGAAACTGGAGCAAAAATTGAATGAAATGAGGATAGGGATGAGCAGAGAGCAGCAGATAAGAGGAAGACATCACCACTTCTCTAAAGAACCCCACAATGAACCACACCCATTATTTATTTGCTACAATGGTCATTAAAATACCCAGGAAGTTGAATGTGGTTTTTTGTGGAGTTCTCTTCACTGAAATCCCTCAACCTGCTCAGGTGCTCTGCTGTCCACATGTGCCTTTATATCAAAAAAAAGCAAAATTACCTGGAGAAAAGGAGGCTCAGAGAGGGCATCACCATCCCTGGAAGTGTTTAAAAACGTGTGGATGTGACACTTGGGGACATGGTTTGATGGTGACCTTGGCAGTGTGGGGTTAATTTTTGGATTTGATAATCTTAGAGGGCTTTTCCAACCTAAACCATTTCATGATTCCATGATTTATTTGCACCTCAGGTGTCACAATGCTTGTGCCCCACTCTTCTGAAGGACTGGTGCTACACCTCCACCTGAACCCAAAGATGTGCATCTTTTTCTCATAAATGTTTCCTGGAATCCTGTAATTGCTGTATCAAAAGATCTAGTGAGAATTTTGTACTAAAATTTGACATCTCTTGTTTTTAGGATGAGAAAACAAACAGTTTACAAAAGGTGCTTAATCAAGGGGAGCATTGGTATTGTTAAGAAAGGGGGAATTGTCTGTATTTATTAAGGATCAGGATCTTCACTCTTAGAAGTGAAGTGTGCAAGAAGGGGAAAGGAAAATAAGGGAAATTTGAGTTTTGCCACAAAAAGGGGGTACAGGGAGTTTCAGGGCACTGGACATGTGGCAGTAATAGCTGCAGGCCAAGTGGTGTGAAAAACAACAAAGGAAGAAGATTAAGTCAGTCTTGTTTGATGTGCTGACCCAATGCCACAGGTTCTACTACAACATGAATTTATGAAATAAAAAAAATATAAAATAACATTAAACACTGGGCAGAAACTGCACTGAAAGAATGACCTTGTGAGACCACAACTGAAGCAGAGAAAGCAAATTGGGAAATTATCCTGTCAAGACTTTCCACACAAGCTTTTCCCAGGCCTAAGCACTTCAGCATCCAGCTAAGTGCAAGCTGTCTGCAAATTTCAAGTGTTTCCCAAGAACAGTGGGGCAGATCAATAATAAAAATGAAAGTAGAGATGTGCCAGTGGGCTCAGCAGCATCTCAAGAATGGTAAATAATAGAAGCATCACTGTTTTAATAGTTTCTGCTTGAAAACATCAATTTATGTCCGTGGAATATGATGCTGGAGAAGCAGGACTGATTGCTGGGCACAGCACACCTTCCCCCCTGCTTTGGAAATTGTTACAGAAAAGGGAAAGGAAAGAAAGAGAGGGGAAAAACCCAACACCCCTGACCTTGATTGACCTCAGATCTCTTTGTCTGAGTTCAAACTCCCATTAAAAGCCAATAAGAAGGTTTTTTCCAAGATCAAAGAGGTAAAACTTCACCTGTAAGAGGAACTTTCAGACATGTCTCAGAGTTTGAAGGGTGTGTTTGAAACAGATGAGAGGCAGAAAGAAATTAAGAGAAAAAAAAAAAACAAAGAGCAAGACACAGATAACAGCTCTGTGCATTTATTCTGTTCATTTGTTCAGTGTTTGACTCCCACCCAGATCAAACACCTCTGATAAAGAAAATGTTCTGGTTTTATCTCTGCTCCACAGACTCCTCCTTCCTCTTCTGCTGTGTCATGAATAAATCACAACAAATGGAAGGAAATTCCTCTCAGTTTAGAGGACTGGATTTTAGGGTCCCTTTCCAACCCAGATCATTCTATGATGATTTCATGATTCTAAATTCTGAGACGAGTTTTGCTTGTGCAGTCTCCATCCTTGAAGGATTCCAAGAGTATCCAGAAGGCATCTGGTCATGCTTCCATTTTAGGTGACCTGAGCAGGGGTTTTGGGCCAAGTGACCTCCAGAGGTCCCTTCCAACCTCAGCCATTCTGGGATGCTGTGAAAGCAGGACACTGAGCTCTTGCAAGGCATTATGAGGTTATTATTAAAATAAATGAGAGTTAGTTGTGGCTTTTTCAATTTTTTTTTTAAATGGAAAACCTCACCTCATTGCTTTTAGGAACAGATGCAGCAGTTTGACAGTGGTAACATCGATCAAATTAAATACAAACCCCACAAAAAACCCAGATTAATGTATAGCTGTAACTAATACCATGAGAATGAAGAGATTCTGTTCTCACCAGGGACTTGCCTCTTCTTTTTCCACAGAGGAGAGCCTGGAGCACAAACCTACTGGCACTGGGATGCTCCCCATCTCTCAGTGAATCTCCTCCACTCTACATTGCTAATTACATGTAGTTAAAACCCCTGGTCTCCTTTCTCATTAAATCTCCAGGAACACAGTTTGAAAATTTTAGCTCCAGTCTGATAGGAAATAGGAAAATTTGGGAAGTCTAGTGAACTTTTAAAAGGCTGGAGATAAATTCCAAGTGCAGAAGCTGTGTTTTCTGGTACTGTCATTTTCAATGTATTCCAGATTTTCAATGTAGTCCACTGGTGCTGATTTTAGGGAGAATTTATGCTACACAAATTAGTGAGAAACAGCTCTGGAAAATGGCAAATACAACTCCTGGTGCTTTGAAAATTTTGCCTTTCCATTGTCAGATAATTAGACTTTATTGCCAAAGTCTGGAAAAACCAGGAGCCAGGGAGACCACAAGAACTGGTTCATTTTCATCAGAGATCTGTGGCAGAGCTGGGATTTGACCTTGGAACATAAAAATCTGTGTAATACGTCAGTCTAACCTGAGCCTGTAAACCTCAGAGGAAAGCTAAGCTTTAAGTGGGACACTTCCCCAAATTTTATGCTCATTTTCATTATAGAAAATGATATTTTAAAGAGTAGAAATTAGAAATGTTATTTTGTCTGAGCAAAGATATCACCCATTACTTGAGCCAAATTGTGGTGTGATAAAATCTTTGCTTTCTAACCTTGTACTTTTTGAACCTCTCAGATGTCAGGTGAACGTGAGAGGTTTTAGGAAGGTGTCTTGCCTCACACCATGTGCGTGAATTTCCACATCTAAAAGTGACATGAGCAGCAGAGGGTGGTAGAAAAACCTTCTCTGGGAAGTGAGATTTCCTAAAACCAGAGTAATTTTTATTATTATTTTTTTAATCCCACTGATGCTTTGTCATTGTTCTTCCCTCTCCCTTGCTGCTAAAGCAACTTTTGAAAGTATTGAGAGTGGTGAGAATCCTTAAATAAATCATAAAATTGTGAGGAAGTGCAACTAAAAAGAAGAAATAGGAGAAAATTAAGCTGAAAGAGGCACACCTTTACTCACTGAGAATAAGAAAGAAAGATTTCAAACCACCGTGAAATCTTGAGAGGAGGAGTCTTGAGCAGGAAATGGGAAGCAATGAAGTTCAGATAATGGGATCCATTGTAATGGAGAAGAAATAACAGCAATTGCATAACACCTCAAAAAAACCTGAAAGTCCTGAACAGTCAAGTCCTTGATTTGTTTGCACAAGATCCTTTATGATCCCTCATGAGCCCTGCTGGAAAAAGCTGCAAACAGGGGCCGTGCAGGGAGAGCCTGGGAACAGCAGCCCACGGAGCTGTGCTGAGCTTGCTCCTCCTGGAGCAGCTGTGGGAATGAACAAAGGCACCTTCGAGAGCCCTCCTGGGTTCAGGTCTGCTGCAAAGACAGATTAAAGGGGCAAATTTCAGTGTCAAAATCCACCTGTGACAGGGGTTTGAGTGGTGACTTCAGGCAGGGGATTTGTTGCTGATTTCACTGCAGAGCAGGCCCGTGGCTGGGAGGATGTTCAGATGACTCAAGTGTCAGAAATTGCTGGAGGTGATACTCAAATATTACTCAAATATTTCTGTGACTCAGGAATCAGCTGCATAATTGATTTTTGCAAAGCTCCCTTTTGCAGTTTTCTTACTCCTGTGTGTGAAGAACCCTATTGTTGGAAATGTTTGCAAAGCTCTTCGAGCTTCACTGGTGCCATCTTTCACCTTAAAAAGCAAAGTTTGGCTGCTGTTTGTTGATTCTGCTGTATTGACCAGTTTTTCCAGTTCTGTGTGGTGACTGGCCCCAGTGGAATGCCCCAACAAAGGGATCTCAGTGGGGTGGGCAGGGTGGGGAAGGTGCTGGGGGAATTCATAATGTGCTCTTGGGTGTATTTCTGCTTTGTTTTTTATTGACAAACCCATATCTTGGCCTTTTAGCCCACAGACCTCTTGGGGTAAAGCTTATCCTGAGTGCTGGTCTCTCCTCCTTTTGCTGGGTTAAGCTGATGTGGGTTTGAGGTCCAGCTGGGACAGGGAGTAGAGATGCTTTACAAAGTGAGAAGTGCTTTGCACTTACAGTCCTGAATGGATCAGGCAGTTCTGAGTACCAAAGAGCCACGTGAACTTCAGTTTTGACAGTTTGGCAGAAGGAGTGAGATGTTCTTGTGTTAATTAAAGCTCTTTTTAGCTGGTCAGAGGCCCCAGGCACTCAGCGAGCTTGGCAGTCCAGGAAATCTTCCTACCCTGGAGTATACAAGTTAAAACAGGCAATACAGGTTGTCCATGTGTGGATTTTCTCCCTTCACAGCCAAGTTTTGAAGTGCTTTGTTCACAAACAAGAGTGCAGTACATTTCCCAGGAATCACATTTGATCAGGGCTCAGTTGTAGGCAAAGTCTGGATTTATTTCCCAGACCCCCAGCCTTATCTGCATCGTGTGAAATGAGCACTTTATCTACCCCTGTCCTGCCTTCTCACAGGCAGAATGAAAGGCATAAATACTTCACTGCCCTGTTTAGATAAAAGATTTTCCAGGAAGAAAGTCAATGTGACAATAAAACATTCAAACAATACTGGTGCAGTGCCAGCAGCCAGAGGCCTGGGTACAAGTGGCAGTATGGTACCACTAGAAGAGATGTTTTGTGTGCACCCCTGTATTAAAATACTTTTTAACTGAGATCTGGACTGTAAAACACAACGGATGCTTCCCATTTATGAGTTCTGTGTAATATGAAAAATTAATAATAGGGAAAAAGAATGAGAGTTTTACTTGAACTGTTACAAGAATTTTGCTTTGGCATTTATATCACAAAAGGCAGAAGTTGCTCTAACAGTGAGCTGAAGGTTTCTTTTTAAATCATGTTTTCTTTCTTTTCTTCCAGGGAATGTGACCAGGAATTGTACAAGCCAGGGCTGGTCAGATGTGTACCCTGCACCCTACGCCTTGGCTTGTGGATATGATTCCAACAGCACTCCAGGGGAAGAGGTTTGTAAACCTGCATGGGTGGGCATCGAGATTTAACAGGGATCAATACCAGAGCTGTGTGATCTTCCCATGCCAAATTTTTTCCCATTCCCTCTCAGATTCCTCAAGAGGAAAGGATCTTCTTGGATCAATATCAGAATTGTATGATCTTCCCATGCCCATTTTTTCCCATTCCCCCTCTGATTCCTCAAGAGGATCCTCTTGAGGACCCTTGAAAGCAGAGTTCAGGAGTCTGGTCAAGGAAACAATCTTCCCTTTGATGTCATAGACCCAGAATTATGGAATGGCTTGGGGTGGAGGGGAACCTAAGGATCATCTCATTCCACCCTCTGCCATGGGCAGGAACACCTTCCACTAGACCGGGTTATTCCAAACATGGCCTTGAACCCTTCCAAGGATAGGACATCCAAAATTTCCAGGATGTCAGGACCATTGTCTGTGTGATCCCCACACATAACTTCAGGTGTTTTATTTTCCATGGTACACTTTGAAACAAGTCCTCCACATTTATATTTATGCTTAAGTAGATATGGTGACTCCAGTCTTTCTATGGCAACATAAGCATCAAAAGCTTAAAGAGATAAAAATTATATTTTGCTGCTCTGAAGATCTCAACCAGCTAAATATCTAGATCACTGTAGGGAACACAGATTTTCAGGAAATTTTACTAAATTTTGATAGCAAATCCAAAAGTTCTCTGGGATATTGTTTTGACAATAACATTTGTGTATTGCACATTGTTTGTGTATAAATTACCAATTGCTGACCTAGGTATAATCAGCTTTACAGAGCATTGTCATTGCACAGGAAGGAGTTTGTTACTGCTTTGCTGCATGCTGAGAGATGAAGGGTAAAGTCTGAAGAGGATAACAAATGTTAGAAGCAAGATTCACCTCACCTAACTCAAAGTTCAGCATCTAATCTAATCACTTGTACCAGTCCCATGGTCAACAAGAAAAAGCTGATGCAAGGAAAGTTATATTTCACTGCAATCATATGTTGCAGTATTTATATTTTTATATAATAGTGTTTATATTAATGTGTTAATGTGTTTATATTAAACCTCTGCCCATGCTTTTTGTTGTTGTTGTTGTTGTTTAAGACATACCTCAGTGTTAGTGAATGTTGGACATAGGAATCTCAATAATTAGTTAATATGTGTTTCCAGTATTCAAAAGGGGCTTGCAAAAAGGCTGGAGAGGGATTTTTCACAAGAGCATGGAGTGATGGGACAGGGGGGAGTGGTGTTAAGCTGAAGGAAGGCAGATTTACATAAGATATTGGGAAGAAATTCCTCCCTGTGAGGGTGGGGAGGCCCTGGCACAGGTGCCCAGAGAAGCTGTGGCTGCCCCTGGATCCCTGGAAATGTCCAAGGCCAGGCTGGAGAGGGCTGGGAGCAACCTGGGACAGTGGGAGGTGTCCCTGCCCAGGACAGGGGGTGGAATGAGACAATTTTTAAGGTCCCTTCCAACCCAATCCATTCTGGGATTCTGTGACTTGGTATGGTGAGAGGTCTCTGTGCGTGGTCACACATTGCCAAGGCACTCAGAGAGTTAACAGGGGATCTGAGCAGGACTGAGCCACCTCTGAGTGGGAAAGAAAACAGAAAACAGCAAAGGGAGAGGTGCACAAAGAGCTTCAGGGCTGTGCTGAGGAGAGCCTTAGCCTGCCTGCAGGGTCAGCCAGCGCTTCACATCCTCAAGTGTTCATCCCCCAGACTGAGCTGTGTGGCTGCAAAAACCATTGCTCCAGCTCTGCTGGGGGAGGACCCTCATCCAGAGCTCTGGTTTGTGTTCCTCAGGGGATTTGGGAATTCCTGGGACATGCTCTGGCCACCCAATGGATTGCAGCGTTGCCAGAGTGCCCCTGTTACCAGGAGAACCTCTATTGTGTTCTTTTAATTCTTTCTTAATTATTTTCCCTTGATTTCCACAGGTTTTTTTCCTGCTGTTAAAGTCCAATTTGCATGAAAAGTGGCTGAGGGGGGTGAACATGCAGTAGCAGCCTGTGAAGAAGAATGGATTTTTGTTTTGTTGTTGTTGAACTGGCAGTGAGTTTAGTGAGCAAGAAGTAAAGGGAGCAGGAAAAAAACCAGCAGGGTGTACAGGACATGAGGTCCAGGAAAGACTGATAAGCTTCCAGGAGTAAAACACTTCATGAACTTTTGGTCTCAAGTCAGAAACAACTAGAAAAAAAAAAAAAGAAAAATAAATAAGGGCAGCATGTGAGGTTTCAGCTGTGAATTCTGGCAGTCTCTAAATTATCAGATGATGTGGGCACCAAAGTGCTGCTCTTGGCCCATGCAGTGATGATGAGCCTTTCTCCAAGCTGACCTTTAAAAGTGGTGCGTTAGCAAATGGGGAGTGGGGTTATTATGCTGCTCCTCTGTCAGATGTGATGCTCTTGTCCTTTGTGTGCTTCCATCTGCTCAGAGGGGACACCCCAGGGTCTCTGTGGGTTCTGCCTGAATATGGTGAAATAAAAACACCTCCAGGGGTCAGCTCAGCCCACATTTCTCTCCAAAGAAATTTCTTTTCATTTACTCTTGAGGTAACCCCAATGACTTTGGGCTGGATGACATGAACCCCAAAACACCTGGCTCCTGAAAGATTTTATATCAGTATTTCTCTTCTTTTTCTCTCAAAATTGTGAATGTTTCCCATGTCAAAAACAAAGGACAAATATTGAGGTTACTGAATAGAAACCAAGGAAAATAAATCTCAGTTAATCTCAATTTAGCACTTACCTCAAATAATTGTTATTATCACGCTCCTGTGAAATTAAGCAGAAGCTTTTAGAAGTCAAAGAGACAATGATAAAGTTGCCTGATTTCATTCTGTAAATCAGTCAGGCATCCTGGCATGCATTGCCTTCACTTATCTACATCCCCTTCTTTTCTAATAAGAATATTTTATAACCTGGACCCTGAGTGAAATTTCAATTCCATTTATGATCTTGGGTCAAATTCTCTGCTTTGATATCTCTAAAATAGGAACCATTTGTCATTAGCAAGTGCAGTGGAGAGTGGGAAGTCATTATGTGCTGTTTCCAGAGCAGAGATGACCCCACATCCTGCATTAAAGCTGAATGCAGAACCATCCCTCTCTGCACCAGGAGGATTAGTCACCTCATAAAATATGAGGGGAGAAAGCAGGGAATTGCATGTTGAATAACACCAGGAACTTTCTGTGCATATCTTGCTCCTGGGAATAACTCTTAAGAAGCAGAAGGCCTTTTTTTCTCTGCTCTTCTAAATAAAGTGTGGGACAACTTCTTCCTCCTACAGTCCCCTACTGTGAACTCCTTCCTTCTGCTGGCCAAGTCTTTCCTGCAACAGTTCTGCTCTGGTGCCATCAAAAATAAAGATAATAGAGAAAGGTGAAATCAGCATGAGGGAGATTTACTGCTTTAGTTAGAAAAGGCAGAGGTGCCTTTGGGATCCCAGACTCCAGGAAGGCTGGAAAGAAGATTTTATCTTGGGTGTGCTGGTGGATGAGAGGCTGGATATGTGCTGACCATGTGCATCTGTAGCCCAGAAATCCAATTGTGTCCTGGGCTGATCCCACAGCCTGGGCAGCAGGGAAAGGGGGGATTCTGCCCCTCTGCCCCCCTCAGGTGAGACCTCACCTGCAGGGATTTATCTGGGCAACACCAGGCAGATAAATTGTCCTGAAACTCCTGAATTATCTATTCAGGGTGACCCAAAGCTCTCAGTGATGTGGCTGTAAGGACACGGTGCTTTAACCACCTCTGAGATCTGTGGTTGAAGATATTTCAAAACTCTCTTGTTTTAACACCCAGTGTTATCTCTGAAAACTCTCCTGTTTTAACACACCTCCAAGCTGGCTTGTGCAAATGCTAAAGGATTGCAACTCATCCCAGCCTCACTGGTTCTGTAAAGTACCAAATACTTGTCAAAGCCTGTGAAAATAGCACATAAAAATGTCAGACTCTGAATGTTATGGAAGAGTGTTTCTCCAAACAAGGTTGGGTTTAGATTTTCTGCCTAACCTGCTCTTTGTGGTTTTGGTTGTTTGGGTTATTTATAGAAGGTGGTGACAAGGAGGGCAGAGGAGGGTCAATCAAGAGCTGGAAAAAAAAAATTCCATAAACTGAGTTAGAGTCTCATAAAAACTTAGATTATTTTTAATTGATAAATGTCTAAACAATTTTACCTCTTGATTTTTTTTTCTTTTTTTTTTAAGCTGAAAATCAAAACCTATTGATTTAGAGTGTTGCTAGAGAGCTTTGGAGAGCTTATTTGCTCATTTTATTTAGACTGGGATTCCCTGTTGGATCCAAGCCCTGCAGTGCCCCGTGCTCAGAGATTCCCTCTGTGTGCAGTCAAAGAGAAAAATCTATTAACCAATTTCGAACTTAACAGATATTTCTGAGTTAACAGTGACAACGTTTTCAGTTTTTACTTGCCTAAACACAGTGTAAATTTCACAAAAGCAAACCAATTTCCCAGACAACTCTGCCCCTGTGTGATGGTTTTGGCTTCTTTTCTTCTCTGCCAAGGTCAGGATGAATAACATGGGAAATGAAGATGTCGAATTTCAGATTTGGCATGTTTATTATATCTTATTTATTTACATTGTTTAGAGGCTCACGAGCCGTGAGCTTAACTAGCAAGGTAGAAAATGGAAGTAAAATGGAGCACTTCTAACTCTTTTCAAGGTTATTTAAGTGATAATTACCCAATACCAAGGTGACACCTATATTATTTATGTTTGTAGCCCAATAATGACCACCCAAGGCCCACAATGTGGATGTTTTTCACCCAATTACAGAAAACCACCCAAACCCATGAAAAAGAAAGAAGGCGGCAAAGAAGAAGGACAAAGACAACACCCAAAACCCTCCTTCTTGACTCATATGCATTACTCTACACTATACATGTATTACTATACACCAAAACCCCAAATTTTAAGTTTCTAGGATTCCAACACCCCTAGACCTCCTTAATTAAATTAATCTCACTGCACTCACCATGTCAGACCCAGCGCCGTGCACTATAGCTGAACGCTGGTCACTCCTCATTGCATGAGGTTTTAGGCTGCAGCTGACTCTGCAGGTGCCAAATCAGCCTCTTTCCAGCAGAAACCTTCCCCTTGTGTAACTTTAACCTGGGTTTGGGGTGGTCCAAGCCCTGCTGCATCCAGATGTGTTCTCCACACTCACACCGGTGGTGTTTGAGTACATTACTGGATGGGATTTCAAAGGGTGAAGGAGTGAGAGGTGTTTTAGGAGAATGGAGAAGGATGATTTCCCTGTCTCTGCAGGTGCCTAATCAGCCTCTTTCCAGCATAAACCTTCCTCCTGTATAACTTTAACCTGGGTTTGGAATGGTCCAAGCCCTGCTGCATCCAGATGTGTTCTCCACACTCACACCAGCGGTGTTTGAGTCACGTGCACTACTGGATGGGATTTCAAAGGGTGAAGGAGTCAGAGGTGTTTTAAAAGAAGGGAGAAGGATGATTTCCTTGTCTCTGCAGGTGCCAAATCAGCCTCTTTCCAGCAGGAACCTTCCCCTTGTACCTTTAACCTGGGTTTGGGGTGGTCCAAGCCCTGCTGCATCCAGATGTGCTCTCCACACTCGCACCGGTGGTGTTTTGAGTGTGCTACTGGATGGGATTTCAAAGGGTGAAGGAGTGAGAGGTGTTTTAAGAGAGTGGAAAAGATGATTTCCTCATCCCAGCAGGGTGATGCTTTGTTTAGGAGTGCATTTTGGACCTCTTTGAAAGCCCTGTTTTCATTCTTTCACACCAGCAAACGGCGTTCTACGGGACGGTCAAGACCGGCTACACCATCGGACACACCTTGTCCCTCATCGCCCTCACGGCTGCCATGATCATCCTGTGTCTCTTCAGGTAAGACCACCAGCAGGAAGAGGCACAGGGAAGGTGTCTTGGTTTGGAAAGACAGGTGTCTGCCAGGAAAAAGCCAGAGATTCCCTTGGAATGGAATGGAGAATGTAAACGCCCTCCCTCTGAATTATTGTAATTTTGAAATTAAGGGGCTCTGAGGCAAAGATATGGGAATAGGAATGAGAGTTCTTTACTAGGAATATTAAAATGAAATGTAGTAATACAAAGAAAGCAAACAAACAAACAAAAAAAGGAAAACACTGACAGAGTCAGGACACAACCTGAGCTGTTGCCATCTTGCAATTGTTTCACCCTGTACTGAGGCTGATGTTGCAGTAAAAGCTCAAGGAATGTCTCCCAGCAGTCCTATCCCATTATTTGGAAATATTTCATATCCAACACAGACACATGGAAATTACCTCCACAAAGTACAAGGTGCCAGCCAGGCTGGCGAAACCCTTGAGGATCCAGTTTTTCCTTCGTGGGAAACAGCTTAACTTGACTTGCCTTTGTCTGCAGGAGGACTCAGCTCAGCCCCATTATCTTGCCATCATCAGAGATTAGGGGCACAACCTCTGCCAGTGCACAGTAGCTCGTTAAGAGGTGGTAATTTGATTGTGCTGCTGAATGAGGTCTGATGTGGTTCTGGTGTCTGTACAAAGCACCCATTTCCAGAATATTAGGCATTTCACTTTAGCTGATGTAAATTCTCTCTTGGAAAAAAAAATCCTCCTACTTGATCAGAATTCAAAATGTTAGTGGGCAAGGGATAGAAAAACTCTGGTGTAATTCTCAGTGTCATTAACAACCAGCAATTTTTAAGTGACAATACAGTTCATATTTCTCCAGAAAGCCTGTAATATGTGTTAATTATGGCAACAGATGCTGAGAATTTATTTGCCTGCTTGAAGAGATGTTTCACGTTGAAAAGAATTATTGCAGCAGAAACATTCTGTAGAAAATAGCCCTTTATCATGAGCACAGTCTGCTCAGTCAAAAACATTTCTTTCCCTGTGGAGAGCAGTGGGATGGACCTGTTTTCTGTCATCCTGTATTTTTTTTCCTGTTTTTCTGAGGATTGAAAAAACAGCAGTACTGCTGCAGATACGTGGATTGCCACGTTCTGCAGAATTAAAGAGGCTTAAGTGGATTTGTGGTGATGTTCATTAGACCAGAGCCTGTCTGTTTAATTGGGACTCTGTGTCATGGCAGAAGAGAACTGTAAATATAAAAATAATGCTTTTGAGAAGATTTGCTATTCAGAAATGTTTCATTTCTTCCCAACAGAAAACTGCACTGTACTCGAAATTACATCCACATGCACCTCTTCATGTCCTTCATCATGAGAGCCATTGCAGTCTTCATAAAGGATGTCATCCTCTTTGAAAGTGGGGAATCTGAGCACTGCTTCGTCAGCTCAGTAAGTAGCCTTGCACCCAAAATTTCCACCTCATTTTGCTGCCCCTCTTAAGCAATGCACCAAAAATTACCTTGCAAATGCACGTGAGGTGGTACTTTGAGAAGATTTCAAATCCTTTTCTCATTTGAAGGAAAAATAAGATAATCCATGATTGCTGCCATTTGACTTATGTGGAGAAGGAATGAATTGATTATCAGAGTCCAAAATGTATTGATTTATATTTTATATCTGCTCCTTTCTGAAGTTGGACTTGGTGATCTTAGAGGTCTTTTTGAACTTTAAGGATTTTTTCAGGCCAAACCCACAAGTGAGGTTGTACAGGATTTTGGGGTTCCTATCAGTTCTGTGTCCATCACCCAGACACATGCTCATTTCTTAGATATCCTGATTAAAGGAGGTTTATGTTTAGTGATTCAATAAAACCTTTTCCTTCAGTGAGGATGGAACTCAGACCCAAATTCACATAACTGATTTTAGTTATCTGTGGGGTAAGCACCTACACATGAGCCACGTGTGTAAAGTGCATCCATAGATGGTGAACTCTAATTCATCTGTTCCCTGGAGTCTGGAATGCTGTTCAATCCCTTGGGAGAAGACACCTAAATGTGGGTGATTCTCTGGGCTCCAGGGACCAGATCCCTGCAGGACTTGAGGCAGGAAATCTGTGTGCAGCCATCATCACCCATTTTTCATCTGAATCAGTATCCCACGCTCGCTGTCTGCAACTGTGAGATTCCCCTACTGGGATGAGAAATAAGGGGAATAAAGGAGTTGGGCTGGTTTTTTGCCTTTCAAACTCAGTGTTATCAGCTGGCTCAAACATTAAGGAGGGAGAAGGGCTGTTTATCTAAAGGCCACGCTGACGTAAGAGGACACCAGTTATGAATAAATTTAGGCAGGAAATTGAAATCACCAACACGAAGAGATGTGATCAGAAGTTATCCAGGGAGAAAAAAAAAAAAGAAAAGAAAAACAGGAACCCTCCATAGCAAATTCAGAGCATTAGATGAGCTGCTTGCTGATAATAGCAGGGGACTGGGCACAGCACTCCAGCAGATCACTCTGGACCTGTTTTTTATGTCATACAGCACCAAAAAAAATATTCTCTTTTCCATCCACCCAATTTCTTCCTTGCTTGCTGGCTTTCCTGTACCCTTACCCTGAGTCCTGCCCCTGCTGTTATAATGACTTTTTTGCTTGAGCATCTCTCAGTTGAAGCCCAGAGCAGCCTCCTCTCAGCTTTTCCCAAGAACTGTGTGCAGCATGATTTGTTCCCTCTGGAATGTCCCTGTGTGCTCCTTCCTCTCTGTGATTCACTGGGATCTCTGTTCTTGCAATGGGATTTTCTGGTGAAGGTCCATGAATGGGTAGAAAGGCACAGAAACTGGAATAAATTTCCACAGATTAATTATCAATGCCAATTGGCAGAGGAGCCAAGATTGGGACAGGCCATGGAGGGTGAACCAACCTCTCATCCCTGTGGGAGTTTGTGCTGGATTTTGCTGGATCAGGACTGAAGCACAGTTGCAGAAAGCTGAGTAAGAAGTGTTTGCTTTTCATCCCTCCAGAAACATTTCTGGGTGTAAATACAGAATTTTCCTGCAGAATACCTGTGTTTTCAAGTAGCCCCATGGCTACATTTTTGTGTTTCTCCCCATCAGAAGATTTTTGAGTTAATTGCCAGCTCAGGGTGAATGGCTGGATAATGGTTATAAAATTATGTGGGACAAATCTGTCTCCACCACATTAGGCTAAGCATACTCCTCACAAAATCTCCACCAGTCTTGAACCAGCATTTTGAACAACTTTTTAGCTCACAGTCTAAAAATACTGACACAAAATGCCACTCCTAACGTTCATCTGTTAGGAAAAAAGGTTATGAAATCCATTGTGTTCCTGTGGGGTTGGCTGGGTCAGGTTAGGTTGCCTTAAGTTTGTGCTTTGAACTTGCAGGATAAAGCTTGACTTGGGAGACCTGGTGCTAATTTAGGATTTTATACACAATTCACTGAAGGTGGTGTGGTTGTGGCCTTGAGCTCATTCAGTGTGGGGAGAGATTTGAACAATTTGCTGAATGTTTTCACTGCTACTGTGGTTTAGAACAGGGAAACCCAAAGCAATAAAATTGTTTCATTAGAAGAGAAACCACACTCGGTTCCTTTAGGCAGTGAAAAGGTAAAGACACCCCCCTTCCAGAGCAGATTTAGGGCTATAAAATCCAAATGAACTGAAACCTCTCCCAGCATTTCTGAGGAAGGCACCAAATTCCTCAATTTTATATTACTTGCTATAGTAAGAAGACTTTAAATTATGTTTTGTGCTCCAGCCACACAAAAATACATTCAGCTCTCCACCAACAAATATTTCAGTGCTTCAATCAAGTAGGAACTCCAACACAGGAAGATGTATATGTAATTTAAAAAAAACCCTTTTTAATAGGCTTTACTGCATTTTTACTTCATTTTACCTAGTTTGGGACACTTCTGGTGTGGTGTTAACTCTCCACCATTCTAAACTCAAAGAGTTTTGGATTGCCACTGAATTCAACATGAACAAACACCCCAAAAAATTAATTTATTGAGCATTTCTGTGGGTCAGAATGCCTGAGAATGTGGCTGTAAGCCTTTCAGGGCCAGTGCAGCCAAAATTTATGTGATGAGCATCACTGAGTAATGGTGTGAGTGATGTTTGCAGAGTGATGTGTGGCACCTGTAGCCTCCTTGAGTTCCTTGGTCCTGCTTTATGGATAAACTCACTCCTGGGGGAAAGAAAAGTATTGCTGCTTGGGTGAAAAAAATCAACCTGTTTTCATTGGGCAGAAACCCTGAGTTGACAAGCAGGGCTTGTTTTTATGTCTAAATGGGGCAGGTTTAAATGATCTTTAAACCCAGAACCTGCACAAGGCTCTTTGTCCCTCAGCAAGGAAACTCAGCACCAATGGCTTTGTAAACTCCTCCTCCTCTTCCCAGGTGTCCAAATCTGTTAGATTTGTTTCTAGGTACAGTGTGGGTCACTTGGCTTATGGAGAATCCTCAGGCTGAGGATCCAAAAAAATTCCAAAAGCAGATTTTTGTGGGATTTTCCAATAACAAACAAAATGCCACAGGGACATTTTGAATTTTCTAGAGGGATACAAACAGCAGAGGGTACCTTGAATTTTCTAGAGGGGTGTGATGACCACGCACAGACACAACATTTTGCTCAAGGCACCATGAGGTGACCAAACCCACTTCCTCCCTCTCTCTCATAAAGTATACATGTAGCTTTTTAATTGCAATTCTACGTAACTGAATCATCCTATTGGCTTAAGTGGATTAAAACCAGGCAGCTGTGTTTGTCAGCTGGGGCTTTGGGCACTTGGATGTGGAGATGATCAGGCTCAGAGGGCTCTGTGGAGCCACCCACTCAGACTTCTTCAAGAACTATTGGCTTTGACTCATTCAGGTTATGTTCTGTCTCACTAATTGGTCATTTCTGAAGGAAAAATTGCCACACATGGCTTTGTTACCTCTGCAAATTGTTCACAGTGTTTGAAAAATTGCACCATTTTACAGCCTGGATTTGCCTTCTTTTTTTTTTTTTTTTCTTTTTTTTTTGG
>JBBMKD010000102.1:3166459-3180823 GCA_037834095.1 Argya squamiceps
AAAGAAAAGAAAAGAAAAGAAAAGAAAAGAAAAGAAAAGAAAAGAAAAGAAAAGAAAAGAAAAGAAAAGAGAAAAAAAAGGCAAAACAAAATAAATAAGCAAAACTAAACTAAACTAAACTAAACTAAACTAAACTAAACTAAACTAAAATAAGAAAAATGGTAAGGAAGAGAGAATTAAGCCCTTCACAAAGTACCTCACAACTGAATTGCTGACTTATGCAAATTAATCCTACCAGATCAGCTTCTTTTATTTCTCCAAAAAGGAAGCAGAGATATTCTTTCCCCTTTCATTTAGTCGAAGATTTATATTTAAGTAAACAAATTACTTTCTATTGCCTGCTCTCAATATCTGAAACTGAGAAATAATAAGAGCAGGGAAGAATCTTGAGAAGAAGAGGTAAAATGAAATTGTGCCATGTCCAGGGACACTCCTGGGCTCAGGATTTGCTCAATTATCCATGGAGTAACTTCCATTGAAAGTGACAGGAGCTACGGCTTCACACTGCAGAGGAGAGATGATTCTCTGTGCTCTGGGCAGAAGGAGGGATGATGGAAGAAGGTCTTGTTTCAGTTACTCAGCTCAGACCTTCTTTAAACTCACCTTGTGCTCCAGATATTCTTTATTTCAGCACTGGAGAGCTGGCAGGTTTGAAAGAAAAAAGTTTGAAGGTAATGATTTAAATCAAAGGAAATTTCTTGCATCCTAATGTGTCCTGAGGTTGCTTGGGTACAGAAGGGCAATTCCAGAGCATGGCAAGTGCTTGAGGGAACTTTTGGCCTTTCAGTCATTCATCATTTGCAAGAGCACCAGGGATGGATCTGGAATGGGTTATGCATGAATTAATGATTTGGATGCACTAATTTCAGCTTTTACTGACCTTAGTATGATTGCACTTGGAAATCACTGGTAATAAAGTGCACAGAATCTGTGAGTAACACAGAGCAAAGAGCTGTGTCCTTCCTGGAGCATTTCCAACCTAACTCCAGTCAAAGACAAGAGAGAAAAGAGCCAGCAGAGGGATGGGACAAGACCACCCTAATCTGGAAGATCATGGAGTGAGGAGCAGAGGCAGCTTCACCTGGCCAGCTACAGACAGCTGTGTGTGAATTTGGCACTCCAGGCTCCTTTTCAGGGCAAAAGAGTCCAGGGATATTTCATATTTATTGTTCTACATCAAAGATTCAATGTAGCTGGATGATTTGTGTGTGAGAAACAACTAATTCAGCCCCTGGATGCTAAAGAGAGCCTGTGGTGACCTCCTTAAATACAAATATCCACACTGTAGGTGTCTCAGGTGATCCCTATTCCTTGCATATCACCACTGGAAGTTTTTATCTAGGCACTGCAGCAGGAATATCAAAGTGCTGGGAGCAGTTCCAGAGAGCTGATTTTTCATGGCCACAGGGAGGGAAAGGCAGCATTGCCTGTTTGGGATGTGAGGGTTGAAAATGTGGAGTGTTTTCCCACCCCTGAGGGAAGGCATCCCCTCAGTCACTCAGGAGAGATGGAGAGAGGGGGAGAACAGCCCTGAGAAAGGAGGCAGATTTAAGATAATGTGATAATGAAAACATTTGATCATGATTTCTGACAGCAACACCATCTCTCCTCTCCTCAGGTGCCCCCTCCGTGTTCATCACTGCCTGGACTATTGTCAGGATTTACTTTTTTGATGTTGGGTAAGACTGTGCACTCAATTATCCTGTTAATATTTACCCAGCAGCAGTGGCACCTCTCCCCTGCCACCAGGAACCAGGAGATACTCCAGGGTGTCCCTAAAATTTCATTTTAGGCCAATCACTCACCCTCTTTGCTTCCCAGTGCCTTGGTCAGGATATTTACAGATAATCTGAGCAGACTTTGATGGTTTCATTTGGAGAGCAGAGCTTTGCACCCTGCAGAATTGACACTAAACATGCAATGGGGAATTAACAAACACACCCAACGCTCTCCCACAGGAAAAGGCTAATTTTTTTTTTTTTTTCCAAGCAGATTTTAGGATCTATTCTTCATCCCTTCATCCCTAGCAGCAGCCTTTGATATTTTGTATAGGAAGCAAATAGGATGCAGCTAAGAAAATGAGGCAGATACCAGAGTTATCCAAGGATATGTGCAAGTAAAGAGGATTTGATCCTGAAATCTTCATTCTTGCTTTTATTCAAGCAGTCAGACTGCAGTAATTGGAAAGGGTTTTGTAGGAAAACACCACAGAGAGATGCAGAATCAAGTGCTTATTCCACCCTCAATGTGCATTCCCTCACTTCTTGCATTTGCATCCCAGAGTTAAATCCATTCTTCCCCTCCAAACGTGTCCTGATTTGCCCGGTTTTTTTTGGTAGAAGCAGCTCAGATTCCTCACTGCATTTTTGACTTATAGTCACGCCAGCACATTTCCTGAGGGCTACTCACTTCCTCTATGGTTTCACTCTATCTGCATAAAACTGACCTTATTTACTCTGTTAATAAACAACCTCTACAATGAGACAGAGACAGGAGGATTTAACCATTCTGGACACCAGTTTTTCTTACTATATATTCCCATTCAGCTCCAGCAATTCATAATAAAGATACAGAATCCTTTGCATTTTCTGAGAGCTTTAAAGCCCTACATTTTTGTGCTGAGTAAAACAGAGCATGAATTTGCAGAATATATTAATACCTAACACAGATTTTTTTTTTCATTACCTGCAGAGAAAAATGACAGGAAATTAATCCAGATTAAATAAACCCTAATTAGCTAAGATTGGTTAAACAACACTAAGCCTCAATTTAAACATTCTTAACTCCAAATGAAAGTGACCTTCATTCAGACTGTCTCAATTTATTTCAAAAATGAAGTGCACTAGACATAATTAGGGCCACTTTAATTTTAAATGGAAGGGCAGAATACACCTCACTGGAAGCATCTGTATGTGAGCAATTTGCTCCATCTCCCTGTAGAGTTAGGGCAGATTTAGTCAGTGTAGTACACAGAGTGCAATATTATATCATCCTAAAGTTGATGCTTAAAATAGGTCTCAGGAACTGTGCCCTAAAAGTGCCTCTCTTCATCTCCTCCTGCCTCCCCTGCCAATATTTGGAATTACAGGAGCTGAATCTGGGTGAAATTGTCTGCAGCAGGCTCCACTAATCTATTCTTACATGAAAGCAGCACCAATTTCCATCAGTGCTTTCCCAAAAAATCCACCTCCTACCACCTGACTGTGCAGATAAGTGTATCCCAAGCCATATCAGTCATTTCCACATCAGTCCTTTCCTCTCATTTCCTCCTTGGCTTTAAAATGCAGTCCCAGGTGTGTGCAGACAGCTCTGGCCTCAGGATGAAATAAATCCCACCCTGGACCCTGTGGACTTTTCTAACTCAATCCATAGCTCAGGTACAACTGATTTGTTTTAGTGGGACCAATCCCACCACTGGCTGTTATTTTTTTTTCAGAAGGACATGATGGATTTTTAGGGTTTGGATCTTTGTTGGGGTTTTTTTGGGTTTTTTGGAGGTTTTGTTTTTTTTTTTTTTTGTATTTTGTTTTTGGGGTGTGGGTTTTTTTTCTTGCTTGAGTGTTTTGTTTTGGTTTTGGTTTTGGGGTTTTTTGTTTGTTTGTTTGTTTGTTTTTTCCGCAATTTGACTTGCTGCCAATAGAAACAGCTACAGGTTTTGAGAAACATTTCCATTTGCCAATTGCTCTGTGCTTATCAAACCCCCTCCATCCAGGATGGTGGAGAGCACTGGAGCTCTGATGAATATTTTCATAGATTTTGATCGATTTTCATGGTTTCAATAGAATTTCCCTGCAGCAGAGCTCAGTAGGAGAAATTAAGAAAATCACCATCCTCCCCCACATTCACCCTGCCTAACATCCTCCAGCCCATTCCATGGCTAAGGAGAAAAAAAATTGCATTACATCTGAATTATCTGGTACTTTTCAGTGCTCACAGACACTGCAAAGCAAGTTTTGGCCATTCCCAGTCCATACACACAAGGTTTAATCATCTTCACACAACCCAGCCTGGCAAAACTGAGCTTTTAGGGAAAGCTGAGAAGGTGACAGACCTGCTTGCTCGCTGTGCTTGATGTTTTAAGTCTGGCTTTGTTTCTTTTTAGGTGCTGGGAGGAAATAGTGGAATCCCCATTCTGGTGGATCATTAAAACTCCTATTTTGGTGTCTATTTTGGTAAAGTATCAGCACGTTCTGCTGGCTGCAAAGCCACCTTTAAGTCCTAACTGGGGAGGGGTTGAAGGGGTGTTGAGAAGTGTCCTGTAAATGTCCATGGAAAATGCACTGCCAGGTAAAACCCCATTGAATATTTGCTTTAAGATGAGGAAATTCCTCCTCCAGATGAACACCCTCACCTGCAGCACTGACCATGGGAGGAGTTTGAGTGACCAGGGTGAGGGTGAAGCTCACTTGATGCAGCTTTGGCCACCTCCATCCCCTTGGTGGAGTGGCCGTGGGAGAGTGTGGCCACAGGAAATCAAGGAATGTGGTTGGACACCCAGGAAAGACTCATTTTGCCCCAGGAATCTGTGGATGCCTGAATTCCATCAGATGACCCATGCTAGGAGTGGTTTTGGACAGGATGACTTGTTCAGTTGTAGATGTCAACGCTACAAATCAACATGAGATGAGCCCTACCATGAATTTCCACTTAGATAAAGAGGGAGTAGATGAATTCCCTCAGGAATTTGCCTCCTGAATCCAGTGCAGAGTTGCATTCCAGCTGTGTATTTTTGGAGTAAGTTCTAGAGGAGCTTGGCTATTTTCCAGAGAAATCAACAGAAGTGTTTTATTTTAATTCTCTGGGTATGATCAATCCTGACCATAGAAACCAGGACACTTCTCAGGAACTCTGGGCCCTTCCATCCTTGTTGAACATTGCTCTGTTGGGCATGGATCCAAACCTGAAAGTCAAATGAACTGGAGTTAAACTTAGTTTTGAGTTTTCTTAAATTAAGTCAAGGATGTGGGAATGGAAGGGAAGCAAAAAAATTGCAACAAATCAGATCAAATCAAATCAATCTCTTTAAAATAGAAATCTTTCCTTAGACATTCTTCTTATTCCATGTACATTATGACCTTTACAAGAAGATTTTTTTTTCTGTAGCATTTATCATGCAGGGATTCCAGAGAGAAGGTTTCAATAATGACATCTTGCTCTGTTTACTTCACTGGAAAGAAATACAGTGCTTAGATGACACATCTCCAAATATTTATATCACCCTGGAAAGCTATAGATAGTATTTTCCCTTTCCTGAGATAAGCCTTCAGTCAAAAAACACACCCTTTTATTCTCCTCAGATCAATGGGTCTGTATTTTCCTTTGGCCAATAAATCTTTTCCTCATTGCCAAACAGAATTTACCCAGCAGTTCCTGGTTTTCTCTCAGCTGATATCCTATAAATCTCTCCTAAAGGAAGGGCATGATAGCCACTGGCTGATGAACAGCAGGTTTCTCCAGGGGGTAATGCAGCATTTCCTCCAAATCCATGGGAATACAGCTGATACCACAGTGTAAGGAAGAAAAACATGTACAAGATCTATAAGATCTTTAAGGTACATGAGATATATCTTGTGTACAAGATGTTACACACTGGGAACACATTGATTACCTTTGGTTATACTCTAGGGATAAAAAAAAATAATCTAAACAACTTCTCCAATATCTTGATTCCTGTATCTTCTGCCATGGAATTCCAAGGTTATACCAAGCCCATATATCCCACTCCACTCTGTGTTTGCTCTTGACCACTCCAAGCCAGCACAGTCAGAATTTAATTGCTCCATTCTTGCCTTCATTGCAGCAGCTTGTGTGTTATCAATGCTCATTAGTTTAATTGATCTAGATAATACTGGTTTGGGCTAATAAATTTCACTTGCCATCAAATCATACACAAAAACCCATGGGGTTTTTTGAGGAAATAAATACAATCAGAAACTATGATAAATGGCTCAGGATAGGTAAGAAGTGATTAAGCAATACATCATAACCAAGAAATGCAATTAATTTCCAATCACTCATAGGCTTTGAAAATAGAGAATGTCTGTTTGAGAGATGGGCTTCAGTCTGTTTCATTCATCTATTGTTGTGATAAATGTAGGAACTGCTGGAAGAAATCTTATAATCTATTTTTGCAGGGAATCAGATTGGCTGGTTTAACACAATCCCTTCCAGCTGCTGAACCTCTAAAAATCAGAATCATTTGCACATTCACTGACCATGAAAGGATAAAGAAAGGGGTTGTGTGCTAAACTAAAACTGAACTAAGTCCCCAGAAATCTGTCATTGTTTTTCTGTTGTCTCTGTTGCATGAGTAATAGGATGACTCAATGGAGAGGACCTTGAAAGAAGCAGGTTTGCATTCAGTTCATGCCATCAGGGCATTCCCATTCCCAGCTCTACACCTTTGCTATTAAATAAGGTTCACATTGCTTGAGTACATTGGTAGAGCACTGTGAGATTTTGGGGTGAAAAGAACCACCTAAAATCTGGGTATCAGCCAGACTGCTCTGGTCTGACATCCCAGGAGGGAACATTCCCCATTGCCTTGGTGAGATTTATCCCTTGCTGCACAAGGTCTCCAGACAGGACATGGCCAATACAATGCCTTGGAGTGGCTGCCTAGAACAGAGGCTAGACAAGATTAAGAGAATAAAAGTGGGTATTTATTAAAACCCTTCAATAGATACACCTTGGGCAGACAAAGCCTCAGAGGAACTACACCCAAGTTTGACAATGGTCACGAGTTTTTCAGAGTTACAAGTTTGGTCCGTTTACATACCAGTGGTTAATCCTCCAATTACAGCTTCAGGTAATTAAGTCGTTTACCCTCAGATTGCTCCCCTCTCCAATTCACTTTTGTTTATACTTTTTGGGGCCTGAGACAGTAAGATGTCCTTCAGTTTCAGACCTGGAGAGGAAGTGTTTTCTCTGGATGAAATGAGAGAACAGCAGCTGACAGGCTATGAAGTTTTAGTCCTGCACACTAAAGCAGTACAGGATCTGAAAAACATAAAAGTTAAAGCCCTACAGCTATGGGAATTCTCGTCGAGCCAGACCTTTTTAGCTCTACAAGGGTTCAGTACACTCTGAGGGTGTCCAGCACTTCTCAGAATGGCTTAGAATAATTGTGAGATGGCTCTTCAGGTGTGCTTTGTAAAGCAAAGGTTTTAATAAATGATAAAATAACAAATGATGCAGAAATAACACAACAGATGGGCACACTGCAGAAAAACCTCTTGAACCTGCTAAGGCACCCCAAAAAGAACTTGAGCACCTCTGTGCTCAAGTGCACCTCCTTCTTAAGTATAACATGATCAAGGAGGGACAGTTTGTCTTGCTGCCAATGGAAACAGCTACAGGTTTTGAGAGACGTTTCCAGACCCCAACCAGTGCCCCTGTGCTGGTGCTGGGCCAACCACAGTAAGAGAAACACAGAAAGTTCTGGTGCTTTCCCATAAAAGTCAGGTGTAGCCCTGGTTTCATGCCTGAGATGTTTTGGTTTTCTGAAATTCCTTTCCCAGGGAATTTTCTGTAAACAAGAGGAGTGCTTTTGTAAACTGCACTTTGCTTACATTCCTTTTCCTAGGAGGGACTTCTTCTTGATGTCCCTCTGGTCTGACCAATGTGATTGGAGAGGTTTGTCCTTTTGTCACCAATCAAATTGGTCTGTGTAGAACAGTATGAAAGGGAGACACATCCCAAAAAGAGAAGTGTGGCAGTTTCAGGGCACCCAAGGAACGAGGCAGATGCAGCAGGTCAAGGAAAAGCTTCTACTCTATTTTCTTCCTTTATTCTGTTCTAATTATGTGACTCCATTACTTATATACATTTGTACAAAGGTCAAGAGATTGGCTACACGGGTTGCCACCTCTTCGACCTGGATGGTAAACACCACCATCCATCACATTTCTCCACCCAGAGCAGAAAAATGTAAACAATAGATAAATGTTAAAAATATACATTGTTTTTGTGAAGCTGCATGAGAACAGCACTGCTTGAGTTTAAACACTTGCAAGCAAGAAAACCGTGAGGGCAGCAGAGAAGAGTCATTTTCAGCCTTCTGAAGTCAGAGTCTGTGTCATTGTAGTGTCAGTCAGGGGTAAAACTGAAACTCCTTTTCCTTATTTGGAAACATCAACAACATCTACCCGGTCACGGTGGGAGGTGTGCAGTGCAACATCAAATAGGACTGAGCAGAGGGTGGAGTGGATCCTGCCTCCTGTGTTGGTTTGGTTTCCCTGGCTCACCACACCCAGCAGCCGGCCCCGTGTCACCGTGTCACCGTGTCACCGCCGCTTTGCCGACGTCGTGTGGAGCTGTGCTCGATGGGCTTGACATCATCATACTTGGGATGTATGACACGAAGTCCCAAGCAGGCTGATGTCAGGCCCAAGATGCCATCCTGTGTCGGTTTTCCATGTGTCCCCAACCCCTCCCGAGCTGGGGGTCTCTGCTTGTTAAAAGACAGCTCGTTCCATGGCAAAATAAATAAATAAATAAAACATTCCAGTGAGAGGAATTCCCCTCTAGTGATGGGCTCTTCTCCCTGGAGGAAAATGCTGATGTTTTACCCCTCTTTTCCCATCTCGACAGGTGAACTTCATCCTCTTCATCTGCATCATCCGTATCTTAGTCCAGAAGCTGCATTCACCAGATGTTGGGCACAACGAGACCAGCCAATATTCGTAAGTCCCAGACTTTTCCAGCCCTATCCTGTGGATTTTGGGAAAACTGCCTGGCTGCTTGGCAGTTAATTATTGCATCTTAGTTCATGATGGAGTCTGTCTGCCCTGATCAAAATCAATTAATTTTAATTGCTTAAAGCAGATTAGAAATCAGGAAATGGAGCATTTGCTAGAACAGCTGGGCAGGTTTTATGTCAGTTTGTGGCAGGTGAGAGGGATTTCTCCTGGGATTAATGATGAAGAAACAAGAGTAATAAAAATGATCGTGAAGCCAAATATAATTTTTTTCTTTGAATATTTAATATTTATTGGATTCTGAAGGCAGAAGGAAAACAAAAAGTTGTTCTCCACAGTGTACAGGCTTTTTTTGGCTATTTTTTCCTCACTCTCAGTTTTAAAGGAGAGATCTAGAAAATTACCACTCAGTGGGATCTATGACAAATTTTCCTTATCCTAAAAGAGATCTCCAAACAAGATTGGATTAACTCAATACATTTCTCTTCTCTGTTGAAAAGGATCACTGTCTTACAAGTTTTACTTGGCTTAATGCTTTTATGCTGGGGATATGAGGTTGACCTTATTGAGGTTTTATATAATGAACAACATGCAAGAGAGATCAACATCTCTCTCAGTGGCCAAGGCTGGTCTCAGCTGCAGTATTTTAAGAGTGAAAGAAATGTCTATCTGCATGAATTTATTCTGGCTTCAGCGCAAATAAAATAAAAGTCCAGACCAGATTATTTTTGACTTTTCCCACTGTTCTGACTTTGCTTTTCAGCTGTCCTGGATATTTATTAAATGTTTCCTAGGAAAGAATTAAATGAAGAAAGTCCAGTGTCTGGTCCAGTATGGTCACTGCTCCTAAATCTTTGTCTTCAGAGGGAACTGTGCTTTTGGGTACCCTGAAAAATCTCAGTTCATCTTCCTGCAGGATGGAAAAGAGTAACAATATGTTCCTTAAATCCTGCCCAGCCACAGCCCTGAGACTTTCTTTCTGGTGATGGTGAATTATTCATTTAATCTGCCTTGAGAGATTCTCAGATTTATGAAAGAAAATGCCAGGTTTTGACCTTAATTTTCCTGGCAGCAGCAAGAGCCAATTACCTATTTTTTCTATCATCACAACAGACCAACATTACCAGACCCTGTTCTTTCTACCACCTCCCCTTCTGGATTTCCAATTGAGAATTTTATCTTTGCACCCCAGGTTTGCAGCAGGTGCAGAGATTAAATCAGCATATTTAAATATGTTCTAACACTGAGCAGCATCCTGGCACTGCTGGCTCCTGCTCTCCTCAGCAAAAATGCTGCCAACATTCATCTGAAGAGTTCCTCAGATTATCTCTGAGGTCATGCTAGGCTTTGGGTTCAGGACACATTTTCCAGTGAGGTGGGAGCTGCCAGGAAAGCTCTTTTTTGCCTCATAAACAACTGTAGGGCATGTTGGTAAAACAGAATTCCCCTCACTGACCTGCCCAACAGAGGGTTCTGCTGAAGGACAACTGACCCTGATACCTACAGCTCCTCACCTTCCTTCACCACCTGGAAAGAGGCCTCAATTCCATTAGGGAATGGATCAGTTGCTCACTTCACAGAATTATAGAATCCCACAACGTTTTGGGTTGGAAGGGACCTTAAAGCTCATTTACCTTCAATCCCCTGCCATCAGCAGAGTCACCTTCCACTGTCCCAGGCTGCTCAGAGCTCCTTCCAACCTGACCTTGAAGTTTTAAGTTTCCAAGCCACATGAGGTGCTTTAGGGCACTCCCAATACTTGCATGGACCTGTCACACAGGACACAAGGTCTGTGGGACACTTGTCCCCTGGTGTAGGAGCACCTGGCCACCAGCCACATCATGCTGGGGCAGCTGGAAATCTCTGTGTTCACTGCAGTAGGTACAAGACACCACACTTTATCATGGAAGTAAATATTAATTGTCTGAAACTGAAGGTTAGATCCCACCAAGGCAAGATTTTTACTTTTTACTTTTACACTGCAATCTGTGCAGCCTTCTGGGGTTTGACTGCAGGACCCAACTGTTCTTAGCAAAAAAAAAAAAAAAACCCTGCAGCTGAATTGTTGAGGGAGTTGGGGGTGTTCAGCCTGGAGAAGAGGAGGGTCAGGGTGACCTTACTGCTCTCCACAACTCCCTGAAAGGAGGTTGGAGCCAGATGGGGATCAGGCTCTGCTCCCAGGCAACAAGAGACAGAATGAGAGGGAATGGCCTCAAGCTGTGCCTGGAGAGGTTCAGGTTGGACATCAAGAGGAATTTCTTCATCAAAAGGGTTGTGAAGCATTGGAAGGGGCTGCCCAGGGAGGCTGTGGACTCCCCATCCCTGGAGATCCAAGGAAGGGCTGGGTGTGGCACTCAGTGCTCTGGGCTGGTGACAGATTGAGGATCAGTCACAGCTTGGACTCGATGGTCTTGGAGGCCTTTCCCAAACCAAAGGACTCTGTGATTTTGTGTAGGTTCCTCCTCCCAAATATGAAACAAATCTATTTTAAACCAGCAGCATCCTGGGTAACTCATTTGCATTTCTCCCTCCTTCTCATGTGTATCTTGTATTGTTTATTTTATATTGTTTATTTTCATTTTATATTGTTTATTTGCTACAAACACAGCCTGCTGACATGCTGACAGCATTGTTAAACTCCAAAAAGTCTGAGTTTAGCTGCAGGCTGGAAGTTCAGGTCTGGTGCTGACTCCCTCATTAATGCTACAGACAGGGAGCTGGGCTTTCATGTATTGGAAGCTCTAAAAATGAGTCTCCCAAAACAGTTTTCTGGAAATGACAGGGACCATGTGCAAGAACAGGACAGCAATATTTCAGGGAAATAGAATTTGTCTTCTGCAACAGAAAACTCGAGCAAAATTCATCTCTCCATTCTGTCCATGTCCGTGGATCAATATTGGCATCAAAGTCTCCTCTGAGTAACTTTTCCATGATGATTTCTGGGAGCGTGACTGAAATGTTGGTTCACTCTTGCCCACTCCCAAGGACAGGAACAGGTTCGTGCAGGTCAATGGACA
The DNA here is from genome assembly GCA_037834095.1 of Argya squamiceps. NCBI lineage: Eukaryota > Metazoa > Chordata > Aves > Passeriformes > Leiothrichidae > Argya > Argya squamiceps. Next base: position 3,178,176 of record JBBMKD010000102.1, read on the forward strand.
CATGTTTTCCCAAAATTTCCCATCACCACGTGTATCTGTCACAGAGGGGGGGTCTAGGATGTGCTGGGAATGAGAACAATGAGGGTTTTGAGAATCCGTGGCTTCCAGCAGATTTAACCAGCTTTAGACAATCCCCCAAGCAGTTCTGCCTCCTGCACAGCCAGGCTTGAGCTTCCTGGGAGAAATTGCACTGTGACTGGGTGATGATTTTCCTGGGTTCAGTGTTTGGGTGGTGGAATCTTCTAAAAATCACAGAGCCCTGGTCTTGGTGTCAAAATAAAATCTATAACTCAGTATCTGGTGAATGTAACTCAGTGTTGGGAGCAAGAGAATGGTGTGAGATGAGCAAATTGGAGGAGGGGGATCAAGTTTTGTTGTTTGTGTCCTTTTCATTACTACAGTCCAGCCAGGAGGGGAAATATTGTAATTAAGTGTTGTCTGCAATGATAAGATAAAATTCTCTAATCCACTGGAGGTTGCAAACAGCATCTCTGTCAGTGTGGTACACAAAGGTGGCACCACATCTTCTCCTCTAGGCTGATGTCCCTCAGAGACTGGGGAGAGAGGAGAGATCTCTGCAAAGCCGTTGTTGATATTCACTGAACTCTTGGGAAATGAGAGATTTTCTCATGTATCAGGAGCTGGGGGGAATTAGGGCTTGGTGATACCAGCATGGGTCCCACTGTGCAGAGCTGCTTCTGGGAGGGAGGAACAGGGAGCACTGAGGATCACCAGAGACAGGGACAGTCCTGTCAGATCAAGGAATCCAAGAGAACTCAGATTTTCTATCCCTGTGAGCAGGGATGTTCCTGCTGGTGAGGGATGTGAGAAAGGCAAACTCCTGTAAAGCTCCTCAGCCTCCTGCAGGCTCTCATTTTTGCCAGGGATGAGCCACATCCTCCAGTCACAGCCTCAGTGCTGAGCTGTCTCTGGGCCAGGCCCAGGGAGAGCTGCAGAGGAGCTCTGGAGGCTCTGGGATGAGCATCCTCTGCACAAAGCTGCCACATCACCCTCCCAGTGGGTTTGTGCAGGTGGCAAATAAATGAAGAAGGTCTGAGAGGTCTGAGCCTGATGAGGTTTTGGAGGTGGAGGGGTTACAGGTGGTAAAATGAATATTTCCAACAGAATTAATATTTCCCAGCCTTAGCTTTATTTCTTCCAGAAGCCTCTGAGAGTGGGGGAGATGTCACAGGATACGAGTGACCAAGGGAGACAAAAACCCCCACAAGCATCCTCAGAGCCTTGATTTCATTTTCTTTCTGCCAACTACTACTTTTTTATAATGATTACATTTAATACATTATCATCTCTTCCTAATTAGACCCCTGATTACCCAGCATGATGCCATTAAGCATTAATGCTGTTCATCCCCCTCCTTTGGAGACATTCATTGTGCAGTAGCCTGTCATTATTCTGAGCTAAACATACCATTTCTCTCCCAGAAGCGGTAATTTTCAGAAATCCCAGGCAAACAAAGACATTGCTAGATGATGATTTAGCTCGTGGAGATGAAAAAAAGATCTCTGGTGGGAGGGGAAGAAGAGAGGAGGGAGAAAGAAATACCTCCAGTGGAGCTACTGGGAATAAAAATGTCACATTTTATGGTGCCACCAGGTCTGAAATCACCAGCCACCTGCAGTGTGTTGGACAAGGAGAAATAATAAATTTTTGGGGTTGCACAGGGCTCAGCTGCAGGGTTCCTCAGCCTCTTATCCCCTTCCCTCTCCCCTCATGGCTCATGTTTGTCTTTCCAACAGGAGGCTGGCCAAGTCCACTCTGCTGCTGATCCCTCTCTTTGGCATCCACTACATCATGTTTGCTTTCTTCCCTGACAATTTCAAAGCAGAAGTGAAGCTGGTCTTTGAGCTGGTGGTTGGGTCATTCCAGGTAAGCCACCTTTTGGGTCACCAGGTCTGTCACCAGGTCTGTCACCAGGGGAAATTGCAATGAGCTGGACATGGGGTTTTTTTCCTGGACATGCCCCATACTGCACTTGTACCTTTGTGGAAAATCTACTCACTCCAGCCTGGCCAGGATGAAAGATAAATTTATATTTTTCCTTCCAGAAGGAGATTCTCTTCCCTCATTTTAGGAAATGGAAAGGAAATGTTCCTCTGTACATTGGCCTCTCTGTGGTTTTTTTATACTTAAGGGAGACAAATAAGCACCTCAGTTCAGTTTTTGTGTTATTGAGGTGTCCAAGGCTTTGAGCAGCAAGTTTCATGAGTGGTTAACATCCCTGTCTGCATCATTATCACTGCACATCTGGCATGTGGAAGTGTTCTAAACTGTGCAGATGTGGCACTTGGTGACCTGGGTTAGTGGTGGACTTGGCTGTGATGCCTTGGGAAGGCTGAGCTGGAACAGAGACTGGAAAGAGCTGGAGAATAGAATAGATATTTATTAAAAGGCCTTTAGGATACACCTTGAGCAGGACAAGAGCCTGACCAGGGCTACACCCAAGGTGGACGCAAAATGGTGACAAAATGGACAAAAAATGGACAAACGGTCACGAGGTCTCACACTTTGATAAGTTTTGGTCCATTTGCATCTTGGGGTTGAATTGTCCAGTCCCAGCTGCAGGTGATGCAGTCCCATCCTTCTTGTTTTCTCCCTTCAGCCACCCTTGGTTGTGCTTTTGGGCCTGA
>JBBMKD010000102.1:3180923-3193999 GCA_037834095.1 Argya squamiceps
AGGAAAAGGATTTGTTTTGTGTCCCTGCTGTGTGCAGAGAGCTGAGTGACACTGAGTGTGAGCTCAGAGCTGCACCCATGGGCACCACAGAACATGAAATACATGACAGCTGAAACTTCAGGCATCACCTGTGCTGGGGGAATGGTTGGGCTGGATGACCTCAGAGGTCTTTTCCAACCTGAATAATTCTGTAGTTGTGTGATCTCTCCTTTGAGAGCTGAATGAAACATTCTCTCCTTGTCTGTAGTGCTAAAATCCTGTTTTCTCCTTTCCCCAGGGATTTGTGGTGGCTGTTCTGTACTGCTTTCTCAATGGAGAGGTAAGACCAGACCAGCAGTGTGTTTTGGTTAATGTTTGCAGTTAGGACAAAACAAATGTGTGTGGAGAGAGGATTGAGCAGTGTCCCATTCCTGATCCTGATGTTACGATATTGGGGGGAAGCATCCAAACCACATCTCTCTCTCCAGGAAAACAATTCAACCACTTGCCTGACAGCTTTCAGCACAATTAATAAAAACAACTAATGAACACATCAGGACTTGTGTGTGTGCACTGTAGCTTTGCTGCTGAGCCCATCCTCTCCTCATGAGACAGCATCAGCAGAACTCCTGTGTGAACTTGTACAATCCCTGATCCCAAAGGACCACCTTCAGCAGGGCAGGATAAATCCCATCTAAGCCCTGTTGATGCTTAGTGCCTCCAGGAATCCTCCCCAGGATCACACCCACTGCCTAAACAGAACAGGCATTGATGTGATTTGTTAAGCACAGGGCAGTGCAGGTGAACCTGTTTCTGCCTTCAGGGACAATCTTGACTTTCCCACATTTTAGTCCTGCCATTCTCATCCTTGGGATTGTGCTGTTCCTGTGATTGTTACCTCAGAGCCCTTCAGACACAGCTGTTGCATCTAATTCATGCTGTTACCTAAAAATTTGCACTGGGAGGCTGCAGGAGGGGACAAGGAGAGTGGCCACGTTTGTTCAGGATTTGAATTGGGGACAGTATAAACCAGATTATTTCTGTAAACTCTCTGAGCAGCAACGAGCAGCTTCTGTCAAAAAAAAAAAAAAAGCACAGCTGTACTGACAGCTTTACAAACAAGCTGCAGTTAAATCATTTCTATGTGGACCAAAAACAGGGCAGTGAGAAAGAAAGCATCTTAATTATACTCCCAAAGTGTTGGCATTGAGGTTAAGTAGTTTGGCACCTTGACCGTATCAATAAGAAATTCCTTTCTGATGAAGCTTAGGGATTTCTGCTCCAGTAATTTACTGACTTGAATTATCCCCTTCCTTTTATGTGGTTAAAGTCCATTTTATGTGGTCAAAAGTTCTGGCCAAGCCAAGTTTAGTGGCCTTTATAAAGCGATTATTGGTGGGTGGGTTTGCATAACCAGGTTAGAACAGCCCCAGGTGATGCCCTGTGCTGCCTTTTCTGTCTTCCCTATGCCCAGGTGCAAGCTGAGCTCAAGAGGAAGTGGAGGAGGTGGCACCTGGAGAGGTTCCTGGGCTCAGACATGAAGTACCACCACCCTTCCCTGGGCAGCAACGGCACCAACTTCAGCACCCAGATCTCCATGCTGACCAAGTGCTCGCCAAAGACGCGCCGCTGCTCCGGCTTCCAGGCCGAGTTCTCTCTGGTGTGACAGGGGAGGAGAGGGCTCCCCAGGCACTGAGCAGCCAGAAACTGAGACACCAGGATCCCCCTGGGAGTCAGTGATCCCACGACAAATCCCCTGTGAAATGACCTGCTCCACATGAGCCAACAGAGGACACGCAACTGGAAAAGCCGCTGGCGTCCAGAATGAGATCGGATGAGCCGAGAGGAGAAGGAATATTTTTATTCTCCCTCTTTTCAGGCCTTTCACTCTTCAGTTTCAATCCCTCAGGGGTTGGTAACTCTGAGATAACTCTGAGGAATTGTCCCAGTTGCTTGAGGACAGCCTGGGAGATGCTGATGTGTCATAAACAATGAAGTACTGGGGGTAAGAGAGGGAGAGCCTCAGTCCTTGGTGGCTTTACCAGAACTGGCATCTCTGAAACAGACAAATTGCACTTTTTTCTTTTCTGTTTTTTTTTAAATGAGCCAGTAAAGGAGAAACAAGATGCAGGAAGTAGTGAAAAAAAAAAAAGCCAAACATATGAATGTGCCAAAATTCCTGTGGATAAGAGGTGATGATGCAGCACCAAAGATGGTGCTGGGGACACGGGGAGAAGGGACAGGAGGAACGTGAGCAGGAAGGGAGAGGCCAGCACAATGGCCCCCATGTTTTCCACAGGTGGAGATGAAGCTGCAGCACCAGGACAGCCCCTCAGAGGATGCCCCAGTGTGTTCTGCCACCGTCCTTGGGAGCAGAAGCTTTCCAGGCCCCCTTGGGTGCCCAGATCACTGAGCAGGACCAGCGTGAGGACGCTCTTCTGTGCACTGTGTTGGTGACATGGTGTTTTGCTTGGTTGTGTTCCATGAACAGGAAACTTGATTTGCATGTATAAAAACCAGGGCCAGATGCCAAAAGAGGAGCATGACTGTGTTTTATTTTTTTTCATTCTCTTTACGTTCTCCCATAGATCTCAGTGTGTGGATGCACCCAGGATCATTAGGGATCAGGGGAAAATAATTGGGTTGTAATTCATTTGCACTTGCTTTGCACACACTGTCAGGAAAGGCAAATATAGGGCCCTGTGATCCTTAATTGAATCAGAGCTGCCATAAGGAGCCACTCTCCAGATGAAAAAAATCAGCGTCACAGCAGCAGGTAAAATTGCTTTCATCAGAACAAGGTGGTCTCAGCACACAACTGGCACTCCAGGAGGGAGGAAGGAGTGAAGCAGCTACTAAATGTATTTCTTCTTCAGCTTTTGTGGGAAGCTTTCATCCTATATGAAGGCACTGTTAGGTATTTAAGATATGTGTGTGCATTTTTACCTCTTTTCTGAAGGCCTGTTAGTTTTCATACAGGGACAATTTCTACTTGAAGAATGCACATGGATCTCATTAAAACCAAGGGAGTAGGGTTGGTTTTAATTCTTGTTTTCATGGTGGAGAAGGAGAAATGGTAAAGCCCAGTCCTGCTCATTTGAAGCAACCCCACAGTCCCAAACTCAGAAGACAAAATACATGGATGCAGATGCTCATGTTTGTGTCCACTCAACTGCATCAAGTGGGGCTGAAAAAGTTTCATACTGAGGGTGGGAAATCCCTGCCCAGCTCATGTGTACCCTCAGTAACTGGGCTGCTGCCATCCTGCTAAAACCTGTCCTCATGGAAGGACTGTCTGGGTCACCTGGGGAGGGAGGTGAGCTCCTCTTTCAGGGTTCAGAGATCTCAGCTCACCAGTTTTATTCCTCCACAATGAAAAGCAGTTCACTGGAGGGAAGCTCCTGCAGCCTGGTGGGGCTGGGGGTTGTTTGCCTTTAACAAAGGATGCCAACAAACCACCCTGAGCCCAGCAGAAGAATTCCAGATCCAGCTCCTTCCCGAGTCCTGACAGGGCAGTGTTCCATGCCATAACCATTCCCAGAAGCTGTTATCAGTTGAGCTGGATTTCCAAAGTATTTCCCCAGGAGTGGGACTGAGAACAGCTTGGGGGGCTGGAGTCAGAAAAGAGGCAGTAAAAACTCTGGCACAGCAAGGGCAAACTTGCAGTTTGCAGGGACCCAGCTCAGATCCTGCCCAGGCTGTAGGTCCTAAGAGGATATGAAGATGTGAGAATTCCTGGAATTACAGTGCTGGTGGCCCCAGGCTGTGAGCCAGCTTGGTTAGGGCTGCTTTACACTGAGCCCACATCAATAGTGAGGCTCCAACTCTGACGTGCCATAGGATTATCAAAATGCAGCTCCCTGATTCCCAAAATGCAAAGAAAACAAGAGGATGCTCAAAATTTCCCCACTTTTTTTGCATTGAAGCCCTTATGCCTTGATACCCCTCAAACAATGTCCCATTGAAATCCACAAGGTTCTCAGAGGCAAAAACCTTTTAAGTGGTCGTAGTCAGAATTCAAGAGTTTGGACAATGCTCTCAGGCACTTGGTGTGATTTTTTGGGGTTGTCCTGTGCAGGACAAGGAGTTGGACTCGATGATCCTTGTGGGTCCCTTCTAACTCAGGATATTCTGTGATTCTCTTTGTGTTTGGTGCTTGTGTTGCTCTGCTGGGTACTTTCAGACCTGGATTAGGACTCACCCAGGAAACACTGGAGCAATCCCACCAGTACCACCAATTCCTCTCCTGTGCCTGGTTCAAAGCAAGGATTTGACCTGCATTTTTCCATGTGAATGGGTAACTTCAAAGAAGCCCAGAAGAAGCAAGGAAAATTCAATCTCAGCTTCCAAGTTGTTCCACTTGGTGTAAAATGCTTTGTCTCACTGGTTCAGTATGGAAAAGATTGGATTCATCAGGCTGCCAAGCCATTTTCCCCCTATTCATCTGTCATGATAAATATTTATCCCCAGCAAAACTGATGGGCTGCAGAGGAGCACTGCCCAGTCTTGGGAATGCATCCACTGAGGTGCCTGAGGTGTGGACTGGAATTTCAGGTCCCAGACGAGCAGCAGAGGAGCTGGAGCACAGAGCTGTAGAGCAGAAGTGCAGCACCATTGCCAGCAGCCTCCTCTGTGGGATGTGAGGGAATCCCTTCCCATCTGCTCCTTGCTGGGGGGAAGGTCTGTGAGCCATCAGTGCTGAGACACATCGAGCATTTTCCCTCTGATCTTCACCTTCCCTTTCCTCTCCCTGTGCTCCCTTCTCCTCTGCATTTTCAGGGCTTTCTGCTGTGTGTTTGCAGCTTCTCTTGTGTACCAGCCATATGCCAAAGACAGCCAGGAAAGGTTTGCCTTTTGGAGATGTGACAGGGAAAAATCTTAGCTGGTTATTTACCCTGACCACAGGCTCCTCTGCAGCCTGTCAGGTTCCCCACCAAGCTATTCTGCACAGGAGCCTGAAGATGGGATGTTTCCTAAGCTGAAGGGCTCCTTCAAAAAGCGTGGAGTGCATCAGCATGCCAGAACTGTGCCCCCAAGGCAAACTACTCACAATTATTTCATTCCTGAACATCCAGCCATGTCCCCTTTTCTGCTCCCAGGGGTGTTTGAGGGATTGAATGAACGTGCTGAATGTACCTGCTGTGACAGGCATGGCAATGCCAGCCCTGCAGGGCTGCCAGCCCAGCTGCCTTGGCCTGGTGTTCCAGGAAAACAGAGGAGCTGAAATCAGAGCTTTTCACTCTGGGGACGTGAGCAATCAAGTGAATGATGACATTGGGATCGGGCCCTGTTTAACTGGCTTAGTGCAGGAATTTGGCTCCATAACTTGGCCTTGTCTACTCTGGGTTTTTTTTTTTTCATCCAGCTCATCAATAAAGTGGAATTCAAGGACTTCACTGCAGATGGCAATGTGGAGAGAGCTGTCCTGGCCCCATGGCCTGGCCCTATATCCTGGCCCTGTGGCCTGACCCCATGTCCTGGCCCTATATCCTGGCCCCATGTCCTGGCCCCATGTCCTGGCCCTATATCCTGGCCGTGTGGCCTGGCCCGATGGCTTGGCGCCATGGCCTGGCCCTATATCCTGGCCCCCATATCCTGGCCCCATGGCCTGGCCCTATATCCTGGCCCTATATCCTGGCCCCATGGCCTGGCCCTATATCCTGGCCCTATATCCTGGCCCTATATCCTAGTCCTATATCCTGGCCCTATATCCTGGCCCTATATCCTAGCCCTATATCCTGGCCCCCATATCCTGGCCCTATATCCTGGCCCCATGGCCTGGCCCTATATCCTGGCCCTATATCCTAGCCCTATATCCTGGCCCCATGTCCTGGCCCTATATCCTGGCCTCATGGCCTGGCCCTATATCCTAGCCCTATATCCTGGCCTTATATCCTGGCCCCATGGCCTGACCACATGTCCTGGCCCTTATATCCTGGCCCCATGGCCTGGCCCTATATCCTAGCCCTATATCCTGGCCCTATATCCTGGCCCTATATCCTGGCCCCATGTCCTGGCCCCATGTCCTGGCCCCACACAGAGCACACAGCACAGCTCAGCACTCCTGCTGCTCCCCCAGCTCCATCCTGACCCCAGTGTGACACAGAGCTGACCCCAGCAGGGCAGCTGCGCCCATTTGCTGCATAATGAGATCAGAGGTGTGACTCTTAAAAGGTATTAAAATTTCTTCTGCCTCTGTTAAAGGACACTGATGTGTTTGAGGATCATGGATTTGGGCTCCAAAACTCTTTATAGAGATAAAGCTAAATTCTGATCCTGCTTGCACCAATCAGTCACTGCAGTGACTCCTGAATTACACCAGCATTAAACTGGGATTTGCCTTCAAAATAATTCCTTTTTCTGCATTCTGGAGCTGTTTATTCCCTTTTTACATCAGGGATAGAGCCCCTCCTGTTCTATGCTTCAGTCACTGAATTATTGAAAATTATTAATAAGTATAGAACAATGAAATGTAAACAATAAATTACTGTCTCAAGGTCTAGAGGTTCAGTGCTAACATTAGATTGTGGATATTTCTGTTCACCTGGGACCTGTGTTGCTCTGTGACCCTCTCACAAGCAGCAAGAAATGAGAATATGACCATGTTTAGGGTTTGGAAAAGATACTCCATTGCAGAATTTTAGGGGCATTAAAGTCAAACAGTTTTTTAAAATCAGAGTTACGTGGGCAGCAGCAGCAGCATTACTGCAGCTGTGGAGTGAAAAGGAGGAAAGGCCAGAATATGAAAGATCTGAGCATTTTGTTTTATTTTTTGTTTGTTTGGGCTTTTTTGCTAGGAAACAAGTTATATCTTTCTCCAGAAGGTGTTGCTGGAGAAAAGATATTTTATACATCAACTAATTCTCAGACTTCCTTCTTTCCCTATATCCCACTGGGTTCCCATTCATCTCAAAATCCATGAGGGTCATGTCTGTGCCACAGGGCTCAGGGATTAACCCCAAATCTCTGCTCCAATCTGATGGAAATGCTTTCAGAGAGAAATGGCACCTGCTGTCTAATGAAAGATTGCTGGTAGTATTTCAAAAGCAAAATAAAGTTCCAAGGAAAGCTCAGGAGTGAATGAACACCACTTGGCTCCGTGGTAGGGATTAAAGGGGTTTGGTGGGATCCTTTTGTTTCCTTTCCTTCCAGCTTCACTCCAGGATTTAAATAAGGGGAAAGGAAATATGGGGAAAGGAAATATGAAGTAATTTCAGACTAAAAGGGAATATCTCAAACTGGGAAATGCCAATGTGTGTCTTCATGAAGCTGATTTTATTCTGACCACACAGGCACATCTTGGTTTGATAAATGACCTGTGGAGACACGGGTGGATCAGAAGCAATGTCCCTTCTCTGGAAGGTGAATCCAGAGGAAATCCCACATAAAATATTCCTCCTGCTGTGTCCCAGCTCCTGCTTTCAGGCTGAGTTTTTGGCACAGCCCAGGTTCCCTCCCAGCCTCGTGCTTCCCCCCCTGGCACCTCTGCACCCGTGAATGTGCCAAACTCCTGTGGACAGGGATTGCAATCCTGAATTCCCTGGCTCACAATGCAAACTTGCACTTTTCCCACCCTGATGCTGATGGGGCCAGCACCACAAAGCTGCTTCACTGCAGCTGAACCTCGAAGAGCTGGGGGTCACAAACACCCACACCCATCCAGAATGACCCTGCTGGCATCACTCAGGCACTAAACTGCTGTGATAAGGAAAAAGATTCCAGTCCCAGACTGGCACGTGGAGTCAGATGTCCCAAAATGTGGGTTTTAATCCATTTCCTTTCAGTCAGTCAGCTTTTCATCCCCTCTCCAAACCCATCACTTGCATATCAGCCTGATGGGGTGTAATTACAGTGACTGACCTCATTGTTTCCCCTGTGCAGAAAGACCTGTGCAGGTGTAAACTCTGACTTTTAATCAGGAGTTTCTTGGGAGCAAGGATCATCTTTTCCACCTTTTCCTGAATGTCCTAACTTGCATGGTGTTGTGCTATATCCTGAAGAGCCCTGGGCTTGAAATTCTGGTTATATCTACAATACTGTGAAATCACAGGGAAAAAAAGAAAAAAAACAACTTTGGGACAGGTCTGTAAGAAAAATAATTCCCACTTGTGTTCTGAGGGCCAGACCCTGAGGACACACACATTGGCAGCAGCACAGCACCAGTGCTTTATACCCAAGTTTTGTGGATATTGTACATTTGTACATAGAGTGAATCTGAAGAGCACATTTAAAAGAAAAAAAAAATAAACAAACCACATTTTTGATACTCAAATGATGATGATGATGATAAATCGAGTTCAAAAAGGCATTTTTGAACTCATAAGTGCATTTTTCAGAGCCTGTTTCCAGCACCTCAAGCTGTGGTTCAGCAGCTGGTGCCAGCTGACCCTTCTCATTCCAGCTGTAAACACCTCTGCTCTGCCCTCCTGTAAATAGGCTTTGACAGCAGAGGGTGATGGGGACTGGCTGTGAGCAGAGAATTTCTGCCTCTGTGGATTTTTTTGTACCAGGTGCTTGTGGTGTGTCCTCCGTGCCAGCCAGAACAGGCCTGCTTGCTCAGCACAGGTGAAATCTCTGCCTTGTTTCATGGCCTTTTGCCTGATGTAATTTTTTTTTTTTTGGTCTGATCCTGTACATATGCAATGAAATGGCTAATTTTTTTATTATTATTATTTTTATTTTTTTTTTCTTTGTATTTGGTTCACCCCCTTGCTCCAGAGGGGGTTCTTCTCTGTGGTTGATGCTGCTGGAAACAAGCAATAAAACCATTGTGGAGACATTGTGTCTGAGGTGTTCCACCTGGTATTTGAATTTATTCCTCACAGTCCTGGAGAAGACACAGGGAAGGCAAACTAAGAACAAAATTGTGAGCTGGAGAGGTTGGGAGAGCCCTCCAAGACCTTTGAGTCCAGTTTGTGATTTATCCCCATCTTTTCCACCTGATATTTGAATTTTTTCCTCACAGTTCTGGAGAAGACACAGAGAAGGCAAACTAAGAAGGAAGTTGTGAGTTGGGGGAACTTCTTGCTTGGAGTTAAGCATAATGACCTCATACTTTGAAAGGTTACCCAGAATACACCAAATCACTCTTAAAATCAGAAAATCATAGAAATATTTGAGTTGGAAGGGACCTTTCAAGGCCATTTAGTACTTGCAGTGACCATCTTCATCTACATCTTCAAGTAGATGGGAGTTCTGAGGAGACGTTTGAAAACATCTGTGCTAGCAGATGAACCAGTACCAAATCCAACATAAATGACCCCAAAATCTCCACCCCTGCACGAGCTGGGTGCAGGGATGAATTTGGAGGCAGGACTGATGCATGGAGGTGACAACCATGAAATTCCAAGCACTCTTTCATCATTTGGTCACAATCCACAAGTGTGAAATGATTCCTGAATTTACAGGAACATACAGCCTGACACACAAATACAGATGTGATGCTGGAATATCCTCCAATAAATGTCTTTATTGCTCAGAACAAAGCATGAGCCTTCCTCTGTGCCAGAGAAAAGCCTGGCAGGCAACCACAAGAGAACAATACTTGTTCATATCAAAGACACATTTTTTGATGCACACGGATGTCAGGCAGTGAAAATAGATCTCAACAAGAGGTCAGTGAGCTTTGCCATGACCTGTTTGGCCACTCACCCTCTTCTTAAACTGATTTACACCCAGTGTTCACACTGCTGAGAAAGACTAACCCTACAACTTGAAATGACAAGTCTTGGCTATATTTGTCCCTCTTTCTGCATGGATTAACCAATTTCATTTAAAAGATTTAAAAGCAAGGGGTCTGATGCTCTGGGCCATACTGAGAAGCAAAGTTGTTTGTACTGACTTCCTAATGGATCTCTCTGTGGGTTAAGAGATCAGGAAAACAGGTTGTGAGGGCTGGGGAAAGGGAAAACCAGCCAATTACATTTATCCTGTGTCTGTAGAGGTGAGGATAATCCCATCCCACCAAAAAAAAACCTCTTCCACATGAGGAAATCCAATTGCTGCTCAGAAATTAATGTAAGTGGGTTTGATGAAGGTCGCCAAAGAAGTCTGGAAAAAAAATCAGCCCAACCCTCTTTGGTCCCATCTGTGTGTCCCCTGTGTCCTTCCTGGTTGGCAAAGAACAAAGCATGGCTTTTCTTAGGCACACACCATTATTCTGAATCTGATGGAACATACAATCACAACCTCTGGAAGGTTTCCAGCTTGGCTTTTAGGGTTCCTCTATGTAAGTTCAGTTTTCATGACTGCAGAAGCATCTTTCTCTATTAGAAAGAATAATGTTTAAAGGTGGCAAAATGACATCCTCTTCCTTTGATCCCCCGTGGTTTCCATGGTGAAATACCAGGAGGAGGGATTTTGTGATCTCCACGACATTAAAGCAGTTTCCCATGTAATGGATCAATGGCAGTGGTTAAATCATCTTCACTCCACATGGCAATTGGTTGTATCTACACCCTCACTCTGGGGATATAAAGTCTGAACTGTGACTCAGTACAACCCACAGAGGGAATTTGGCTCTCCTCAGCTTAGAAAGAATCAGAGTCAGAATCAGAATCAGAATCAGAATCAGAATCAGAATCAGAATCAGAATCACTAGGTTGGAAAAGACCTCCAGGATCATCCAGTCCAATCCAGCCCTAACGTCAACTACATCATGGCACCAAGTGCCACATCCAGTCTTTTCTTAAACACCATCCAGAGATGGTGAATCCACCACCTCCCCAGGCAGACAATTCTAATACTTTATCACCCTTTCTGCAATGCCCTTCCTAAACTGGGACACCCAGAGCTGGACACAGCACTCAATGTCCTTCCTGAACTGAGACACCCAGAACTGGACACAGCACTTGAGGTGTGGCCTCACCAGTGCCCAGCACAGGGGCAGAATGACCTCCCTGCTCCTGTTGGCCACACCAATCCTGATCCAGAGCAGGAGCCATTGGCCCTCTTGGCCACCAGGGCAAACTGCTGGCTCATGTCCAGTTGATTATTGACCAGAATCCCCCAGGTCCCTTTCTGATGCTGGGTTGTCTGATGATCCCAAGGATGTGTGGCACAAAGAGCCTGGGCATGGTGTCACAGCTGTAACACTGAACTCTCTGAAAGCCTAAAATCCTCTTCTGGCACTGACAGTGCTCACAGAGAAATCATTCCTACTGCAGAACTCCTTGTGCATTTACTCCTTTGTTGGATCATAAGAGCAAAGGCAGGTGAGTGGCAATGTCATTTCCCAGGTCACAGAATCACAGGGTCACTGAGGTTGGGAGAGCCCTCCAGGACCTTTGAGTCCAGTTTGTGATTTATCCCTATCTTTTCACCCAGCCCAGAGCACTGAGTGCCACATCCAGCCCTTCCTTGGACATCTCCAGGGGTTGGGGGCCCCACCAGCTCCTGTCAGGCCCTGGTGTAGGTGTGGAAAGCTCAGAACTAACCTGGCCCTGCACCCAAAGACCAGAAAGCCAAAAATCTCCTGTACATGGCAACAGGTCCCTTTTTATGGTTCCAAGTGAGAAACCCTCTCCTGGAGTCCATCCCCACCCAGGAATACTGATTGAACCTCTTTCCTTGGAAACATCTCCACTCCTCCCAGTCCAGATCAACACCTTGAATCCTTTCCACACACAGCCTAAGGGTGGAGGAAGTAACTTGGAATGCTGAAACCAGCCAATACCACCCCTGTCCTTGGTTTTCAGAGCAAATCTACATAATTATTTTACAATAACTGAGACAGAGGGAGAAAAAATAAGGAATTTGATGTGATTTGATGTGCTTGTTGGGGGAGACAAGACTCTCTAAAGTACATTTTGTTGTCCAAACATGAGGAGGAATCATAAAATCACAGGATGGTTTGGGTTGGAAAAGACCCCAAAGCTCCTTTTGTTCCACCCCCTGCAATGGGCAGGGACACCTTTTCTGGACCAAGTTGCTCCAAACCCCGTCCAACCTGGCCATAAACATTTCCAGGGACAGGATAATTAATTCAACTCAGTACTTCAATACCTTGATAAATGGGTGTCCTGGGTGACAAACAAAGAGTTCTGTCACTTAACATCAGATCCAAATCGAGGAAGTAGCTTTTAAAGCACAGGGATGCCAATATTTGATGTGAAACAAACCAGGTCTGAACCAACACCCACACATTTGTCTTTTTCTCCTGAAAAGTGTCTGCACCCTATTGTCATTTTTTACCTGAATCCACGTGTGAAACTTATTTTACAAAGGAAGTAAAACACCAGCAGCAAGACCTCCAACACTGAGTTGGGCACTGCTGCCAAGAATCTGCCTGCCCCCAGCTCTTACAGATTTATTGCTCTGGGATACCTAATTCAATGGCTATTTCTTATCAGCCACTTAACTCTGAGCTCTTTGGCATAAAGCCATTAGAATCCACAATATTTCATTATGTCCTATCTGCTCCTAGCTAAAAAAAATACGGGGATCTGGTAGAAATATGACTTCAGTTGGCAGAGATGAAGGAATTTATTACGTGTAATGGATTTATGTGTGTAACGTGATTTTTGGGTTGGAATGCATGCAGGTTTTCATTCCCATTGAGTGTGAACTAGTTGGCCACTAAATCCCAGCTCTCCTCATGTCCTGTTCACTTCACATGTAGGGGTCTAAACAAGGGGTTCCAGGAATTTTCTGGCTTTTGAGAAAATTCCAAACGTGTTGGTCCATAATGGGAGAATTCCAGGAGGAAGATTCCCTTCCCTCTTGGCTGAGTCTGAACTCAGCCCTTTCCCAGGCCATGATGGTCACATTTCCAAGGATCTCTTTGCAAATTACCTGACCTGGATGGTTTTATCCTCCCCTGCTTTCATTACTGGCAAGGAACCCTTGGTTTCAGAGACAATCACTGTAATTTTGGCCAGAACTGGGCAAGGATAAAGCTTGGAATCAAAATTATAGAGTACAACTCAATTCTGGGCTCTCCAAGGAAAGATTTGGAATTCATCAGCTGGATCAATGATTAAGGCTTGTGAACAACTGATTGAGTTTTTTTGGCTGCTGGGGAGGAAAGAAAAGGGGAAAGGAAAAGGGAAGGGAAAGGGAAAGGGAAAGGGAAAGGGAAAGGGAAAGGGAAAGGGAAA
>JBBMKD010000102.1:3199314-3209891 GCA_037834095.1 Argya squamiceps
CAGCCCTGCAGTGAGCCTGGATGGCCCATGGACAGCAGAGATCCCCTGGAGGGAGGATGGGTCCTGGAAGAGATAAAAACACTTCTCCACCTGGTTTCAGCAGATGAAAATAGAACACACACCCCTCGTCACATCTTGCATTGTAACCCAAGACATCCCAGCTGGTCCCTCACCTCAGAGCAGTCTGTGTTGGTCTTGGTGATGCTTCTCCAAATTAGCTTTGGGCTCCAAAAATACATCTCAGTAACTGCAAGTTGTCCACAGAGTTGTAGGATGTCAAAGAGGGAAGCAAAAGCGGGGAAAGGTGGTCTTGCTGAGGAAGAAGCTGACTGAACAACCTCACCAGTGCCCTAAACAGAAGGGTGAAAGACTCATTCTCTCTGACCCTAACAGAAATGGCCTAGGACAGCCTGTGTCTTTACAGATAAACTTTCTGGCTCTGGAGCAAAGTCACATGTTCCATACTGGCTTCCAAAAGCATTTTCACAAAAAACTCCCCCCACAAAATCCAACTGGAAGTGAGACAATTGAGATCTAGCTTCCCAGCCACTGGTGGGATACAGAGCAGCTTCTAGATCATGCAGAAATTCAAGGAGTTCTGGTAAAGTCTCGAGCCAGTGGTGGGGAGTTCTGGTAAAGTCTTGAGCCAGTGGTAGGGAGCAGTGGCTGACTCACAGCTGCTGGTAGAGCTAAGCTTGAAATCCAATGTAAAAAAGGAATTACGAAGACACTCCAAGCACAGAGCAAATTTGCAATCAAAATTTTAAAAGGCCAAACATGTTTCACCTCTTTTTGCCCCTGTTCTCACTCATCCCCCCGACCTTGTTCTCTTGCTGCAATTATATCTCCTTTACCCCAAGATTTTGGGAATGCTTGATATTTGTCTACCAAGCCAAAAACCACAGAGAAACAAGAGGCATTGAAGAGGCATTCACGGATCTCCATTTACCCCCAAAATAACCAGGAGTGGGTCTGTGTTTGAGGCAAAAAACTTTTTTTATTTGTCCTGCTCCAGACACCATCCCAGAGGAACATTTCTGCTCACTGGCCAGACCAGTGTTGTTTTCTGTGCAAAATCTGAACAAATGAGACTATTTGTCTAAGTCATGGCAGCTTGGTTAATACAACCTCATGTGAAAACATACCAGGCAGCTTTTTATATTGGAGGCTTGGTTTTGTGTGGTTTTAATTTTCCTGAGCTCTGTGCCATGCCTGGTTTACTCTGAGAAACACTCTGACCCCTGGAACAGTCACAAAAGTGCATTTGAAGGCTTCTTTATTAATTCATTTGCATCTTTTAATAATGAAGCCTTCTGACCCATGGACACCGGGGTGATCTGAGCACATGGAGACAGGGCAAAGCCATCCTTTTTCATTCACTTAAATGGGCTAAATGGATAAGTTTTGCTGAAATAAAAACATTCAATAGTGACTTTTTTGTCTGCCTGGAAGGTGAATTAAAGTGGAGAAAGAAGTGCTTGACAAGCAGAGGGGGACCTCTGTTGTAAGAAATCCTGCAACAGAATCACAGAATTATCTTCCAGAGAATGAATTGTGCTAATTGAACAAAATAAGAACTTGACTTAAGGGTGCAGCCAAGAAAAAATGCCTGAGGAGTACTTTGCAGCCCCACAAAGGTTGACCAAAATATGCTGAATTACATTGGCCACACAGACTCATTCCTAGAATCCCAGAATTCCAGAATGGTTTGGGTTGGAAGGGACCTTAAAAATCATCCATTCCACCTGCTGCCATGGGCAAGGACACCTCACACTATCCCAGGTTGCTCCAAGCCCTGCCTGGCCTTGGGCACTTCCAGGGATGGGAAGTTTTCTGTTAACACAGTATGTTGGAGAGGAGGAATTTGGCCCTGGTTGGAGAATCCACATCTCCTTGTGTGAGTGACACCAGAGAGATCTCCCTGCCTGCTGTCACCTCTCTCTCCAGACAGGTCTGTGGTTAATATTTTGTGACAAGCTTCCCTATCATGACCATTCCTGGATCAAAACCAAGGATGAGGAGTCTGCTGAGGGCTTGTGAGCTCCCACTTGGCCAAAATGTTCTTTTGAGCTGCCAGTGCCATCACTGCCAAGCTCAGCCAGAGCTCCAGTTTGTGCCACCCCCGCAGCTGACCTCTGTGGACTGTCTGTTTTGATTAAAAATCATCAATGATAAGCCATTTGGAAGGCTTCCAAGAGGGACATTAAAGAAAAAAGATGCCAAGATGCCTTGTCCACACCAGGTAAGAGTATTGCCACTGCTACCTAAAGGCCTCAAGTTTTGCACTGAATTTGCAAAGCCTCAGGAGCCTCTCAAACTTTTTCTTTCTGAATTTTTCTTGTCCTAAAATAGCTTTGTTTTACTTGGTGCAACTGTGAGAGAAATTTCTCAAGCTGATCAGGGGTCTGATCAGGCTCATTTATTTTACTTTTTAAATCACATTTTTATGCAGGCACCAGCAGCAGCAGAAAAGCAAACCCAAGAAACACCAAGGGGCATTATAACAATTTCATTGCATAGGTGATCAATTGAGGGCCTGGAAATGTTCCCTGGTACTTTGTGAACATAATTTCAACATTCTCAGGGCTGTTCTAGGAGGTTAAATCCAATCTGCAAACCTGATTTTACCATAGCAGGGTCACAGGTGAACGTATCAATGTCGTTATGGTTTTTCATAGAGTCACAGAATGGTTTGGGTTGGAAAAGATTTTAAAACTCATCTAATTCCAAACCCCTCCATGGGCAGGGGGTTGGAACTGAGTGACCCTTAAGGTCCTTTCCAACCCAAACCATTCCAGGAATCCATGTCTAGGATGGTCAGGTGGGATTTTGGGATGCTGGAGTTACTGTATACACAATCCATCTGCATGTGTGCCTTGGGACTGAAGGATTCTGCTCTACCCTGAAATGAAATTCTCGGGCACAGAAGAGGATTTGCTTGTTGGTTGAGCTCAGTTTAATCCTGTTTAGCACAAGGACAAGCTGCACAGCCAAATTGCCCCTGGCATTTCCAGAGACAACTCCTCAGCTGGAGTTAGAGAAGGAGCTAAATCCCCAATGGTGGGAACAAGCCTGGGCTTCCTAGGGCTCCCTCTGATTTAGTACATAACCTCAGACAACTTCTGCCTTTTACCAAAACTATTTATTCACCAAACACCACGACCTGAACTCCTGCAGTGACAGCTCAGGTGCCACATCTGTGCTGGCAGCTGTAACAGGTGAGACACAGCTAAGAGCCAGGTGCCCCTCATGGGCCATTTTCCAACTGCAGACGTGGCACCTGGAGGATTTTCATGCCAGGTAGAAGCAGCAAACACATCCTCTGGTGTGTGCTGTGTGTGCTGCAGCTTTGCCCTTTCCTGCTGGCTGCACTGGAGCCTTTGTGCTGGGGGGATGCACCACTGGGGTGTCCCAGAGGGTTGCACATTGCCCTTTCTGCATCCTAGAAATTAAAAACATGCTGTGAGAGGCGTGTCCTGGCCCAACCTGGCCCCTGTAGGAGCTGCAAGACATTAAAATGCAGAGGAGCTGCTCTCTCCTTGCTCAAGAGGTGCAGTGCACTGGCAGGGAGCCCAAAAGGAGGAGGGAGGAAGGCCTGGCAGCTGTTGGAGGCACTTGAAAAAGAGATCAAAGCTTATTAACTCATTGTCCTTCTCCCATTCCCCATTCCCACAGCATGAAGAAAAAAACTTGCCTTTTCTTTCCTGTGAATGATACCTCAGGCAACTATTTCTAACTGCAGGAATGATCCTTGAGGTCCCTTCCACCACAAACCACTCTTTAATTCTATGAATCCCTCTTTTATCTCTGTGCTTTGCCTTGATGGAGGCACAGCACGAGGAGCAGTCACCATTCTGTGACTCCATGAAAAACCACAATGACATTGATACGTTGACCTGTGACCTTGCTACCATAAAATCAGGTTTGCATATTGGATTTAACTCCCTAGACAGCCTTGAGAATGTTGAAATAATGTCCATGAGGAGCTGGTTTTGGTGTGGTTCAGACTTTTTCCACATCTCTGCACCAGCCTGTGTCTCTGTAAGATACAAAAGAAAGACTCCAAATATTTCAGAAGGCAAAGAGCATAGAAAAAAGCTTTTATTGTCTAATCCTTATTACTTTTTATAAGGTGTTCCAATACAGACTTAACATGGTTGGTGAATAAGAGCGACACCTCTCTAATCCCACTGGTTAAACCAGAGAAACAGCCAAACACCACCAGGAGAAAGATTGTTTTGAGAAAGGAGAGTTGTTTGCCAAGACTGTTTGGAGAAGAAGCTTTCTTGAGAAATTTTTCCTTGGGAAAAAGTTAGCAGCTGCTAGCAGGCTAAAATCTCTCAGATCCAGAAATATCAGGCCCACAAGCCTGTGTAAAAGGAGGGGCTGAATTCCTGCCCTCCCTTCAAGGAGCCCTGAGTGATCTCTGCTCTGCAATCTCTGCTGCATCCCTGCATAAAACCTGAGGAGCAACTGAGTGTTGGTAGAGCAGAAATAAATAGAGAATCAAGGGGTTTCACTCAAGTCCTACAGCTCCTTCTCCAAAATGTCTTCTGCTGTTGTGGCAAAGACTCTCATTTTGGCCAAGGGTGGTTTTCTGGACTTTTACAAGGGGAAATGGCTTTAATTTGAGGACGTCAGGTTTAGATGGGATATTGGGAAGGAATTCTTGGCTGTGAGGATGGGGAGGCCCTGGCACAGGGTGCCCAGAGCAGCTGTGGCTGCCCCTGGATCCCTGGAAGTGTCCAAGGCCAGGCTGGATGGGGCTTGGAGCAACCTGGGATAGTGGAAGATGTCCCTGCCCATGTAAGGGGTGGAATGGGATGATCTTTAAGGTCTTTTCCAACCCAAACCATCCTGTGTCTCCATAAAAGACCACAGTGACATTGGTGCATTGCCCTATGACCGTGCTACCATAACACCAGGTGTGCAGGTTGGATTTAACAGACAGTCCTGTTAATAACTGAAATCGTGTCCACAAAGTGCTGGGGAGCATTCCCAGACACTCAAACTAATCATCCCTGTTGTGATACTGCTACAATCCTCCTTGGTGTGCCTTGTGCCAGGGATAAATTGCACATTCCCAAAGAATTTTTGGGAGTGTCTCATGGGGGAAGGCAGTGTGGGTCATTCCTGATGAACACTTCGGATGGAACATCGTATTTTGGAAAGTCAGAGTTTAATAAAATAGCAGTGGGCTATTCCAGCAGGTTTCAATACCAGAGAAGGATCCCAAACCTATTTCACCCACTGCAATGGCTGTATTCTTAGTGTTTATTCCAAATTTTTTCTGGATTCCTTTGCACTGTAAGACCTTACAGGTTGTAAGGATATTGCTTGGGCAGCAGGATGGCACAAACAGCATCCCTGAGCTGGCTTTAGGGTGTCTACAGTGCCACCAAAATCAGTCATGAGGAGAAACCTGACCTCAGGGCACCCCCTGCTCTCCATGGATTATGATTTCTTCCTCCTCTCCCCAAATTTTTCAGAAATGGCCATTAAAATTCATGTGTTGCTCCACATAGGATTGATGAGGTGACCGTGGATGTTCTCCTCCTGGTACAGCTTTGAATTTATAGGATATTTCTATTTCTATGTTTCATTTATAAGAAATATATCTATATTTATGCTCATTTCATATTTATGTTTATATTTAAATTGATGCTTAGATATTTATATTCCTATTATCTACTTTTAGCAGTGAATATTTCACAGGCCCAGCGATCCCAGCTCCCTTCAGCCTTGCAGGCAGTGCAGTGACTCATTCCAGTCCTCTGTAATTCCTCTTTTCTGTGAGTTTTTCCTCAAGGCAGACAAGCCATGTAAATGAATTGGTCTGGTTTGTAACTTGTTTATTGGGATTTACCTCAGGGAGCAGCGTGAGCAGGCAGATGTGAGAGCATTTTTTCCCTCATCCTTCTCTTTAGGGTTGCCCAAGTCCCATTGGTGTTGCCCAGCTTCTGAAGGTTTTGCTTTGCAGTTTTAAAAGTGCTTTTGAAATGCAACTTCAGTGGGAAATATCCCATTAAAAAAAGGGATGGAAACGTTAGCATTGAAATACATAATCACAGAATGATTATATGGAGGTGCTTTTATTGAAGAGCTCTGGGAATCAGGGGTACAGGGTACAGACCCAAATCTGACTCCCACATGGATTCAAAATGGATGTGTTTTTATACCCTTTCTTTACATAACTACATATTAATTATTAAACCCATATTGTTTTATTGTATGAATTCTTGTAGTTTCCATCAGGCCCCCCAAACATCATTTCTCATAATTCTTGTTACGAATAAACAATAATCATATTCAATTACCAAACATTCATTACATTTAACAGTCATATCATTTATCATATGATGATTATGCAGGTGCAGTTTCACATGATCTAGTGAAGACAAAACCTAACCTTTGTTTCCAGGGCCTACATAGTTTTGGTTCCCTTTCCCAGGCCTTCCCAGGCCTACCCAGGCCCAACCTTTCTTTCCACCTCCCCTGAATCTGTTGTATACAGTTCCCATGATTTTTAGAAACATTTTAACCCTATGCTACCAGAAACAGCAGAAACACCATCCTGTGGCATAAATCACCCCTCAGGCTCTCATCCCTTTTCTGCAGCAGGGCTGGAATCCCTAAAAAAACCAGATTGCAGGATTAAGGAAGGAAAAGTGCCCCTGCCATTGGAACTTGCTCAACCATTCCAGAAACACATTCCCTATTAGAACAATGCCAAAAGGAAAAATAAGATGGAAAGGCATGTCTAGCCCAAATTGTTCATTTTGTGAGGAAAACAAGAAAATGAGGTGAGCGTGGTGTAAGTAGCAATATTTTTATATGTATTAAAATATTTGTAGGCTTAAACTTAAGGCAGATTTGTGGGGCCAGTTTCTTACCTCCACTCAGGTGAGAGCAATGGATCCATATCCAGGAGTGGTCCAGAACAGGAATTATTTGGGATTTCTGCAGAGTTTCCTGGTACTGCCCTTTTCCAGTTCTCAGCCTTTCATGGCCAAAACTATTTTGGGCAGAGGGGAAGAAATGGGATTTTTGCTGTGATGGTGAAAGTGGAATGCTGGGTGGCTGGGGAAAGAGTCTGGGAAGGTTTATCTTCTCCTGTGCTTTAAAACCAGTCAGTTGAGTGTCTCTACTCCAGATAAATACTCTGTGCTCTAAGAATGGATCTATAAATGAGATTTTTGGGGTGGTTTAGGTGCTAATCAATAGTGAAGCAGCATTAAATTGGCTCCATCCAGTTACTTGTAACTCCAGCAAAGGGTTTTAATGAAAATACACTTCTTTCTTAAAGGTTGTGTCAGCAAGGGCTTCATCCAGCAGTCAGAGAAATAAATGGAAAGACTTGACTTGACCTCAGGAGGAGGTGGGGAAAGCTGGATGAGGTGAAGCCTGGCACAAATGGAGACACCACTCACACGAGTGGCACAGGAAATGAGAAAGTTCCTCCTCAAGTCTCCCTGTGTTCCTCCTGTGCTGGAAAATCCTTTGTTACTTTGACAGAGCAGCTCAAAAATCCATGGATTTAACCAAAACCCACCAAACCAGTGTTAGTCACAGCTCTGGATTCCTCTCTGACAGTGACCTTCAGCCTGGCCCAAGGGGAGACTTTCTGAGGAAGATTTTCCTCCTCAGGTGTGAGGATCTAGTCCAAAGCCACTGGAGCAAATTTTCTCCTTTTTGCTGTCATTCTCTGGAAGATGATACAGATATCAAATTTAACAGTGACATTTCTTACTCTATGCATGGTTTCATCCATTGAATTAAGGACATTAATTTTTCCTTGAGTGAGCTCTCAGCAGCAAACACCCCAGAAAAGTGCTCACTCCAAAAAAAATTTCTAAAACCTCTCTTGATTTTTTTTGTTCACTCCAATATTTATAATAATTTATCAACTTCCATCTGACAGTCAAGCTCCAAGCCTGGCAGTTAAGTCACACCAGGGCATTCAGGTGGCTGCCTGCAGGTTTTAGACTGGGATCAAGGTTTTAGACTGGGATCAAGATTTTAGACTAGGATCAAGACTTTAGACTGGGATCAAGATTTTAGGCTAGGATCAAGATTTTAACCTCATGAGGGTTTTTCCCACAAAGACACTTCCCAGATTCCTTCCTGGCTGTTCACAAGAACCCCAAACCAGCAAACAGTTTTCCAGCATGGCAAATTTACCAGGCTGGGCGTGGATGGGAGAAACCCACAGAGAATCACAGAATTTCCAAGGTGGGAAAAGACCTCCAAGATCAAATGCATAAGATCTGTGTTTGTCTTGTAGATTGAACACGTTGCCATCAGCAGAACAAGTGCCTTTACAAAGACCTTCTCCATGGAATTGGGTGCAAGTTTCCATGGCAAATTACTGCATCCTGCAGGCATCAAAGTTAATTTGGAATGAGGCAGCTGAAATACCTCTGCCTGAAACAGTCTGGGGTTTCATCAGCACCTGGCTGTAGCCAGCAGAGGTTGAGCATTCATTTTAAAGACCCCAGTTTTTCAGGATAAATTAACAAATCTGCATTGGGAACCAGCCCCAAATAATTTTCCAGGAATTGCATTAACAGTTCTCTCCTTTTTCAGACAGAGGAATTGGAGCCATGAAGAAACAGCACAGGTAGTTAAAGGTTACCCAGAGGTCAAATGTGGGAATAAAAACTGCAGTTTTGCCACCCCAATCCAACCACAGCAGCCACTGGGCAGGAATGGTCTGGCAGGGCCCTGGTGAGTCTCTCCATTGGCCTCATTAGGATTTGGATCAAATATTGAGGCTAATTTTTCCTCTGTTCCCTCGTGCAGCCATGCTCTTAATTGATTTATGCAAATGAGGTGCATCTATTAATTTTGCAATGCTGCAGGCATCAATATGCAAGTGTTAGAAACAGTTCTGTATTCAAGAAACCTGAGCAAAACCCTGATTTTCCCCTGAAAAAAAATTAATGCTGAAGGAGCTGGGATAAAGCTGAGTCTTTTAAGTATCTAAAGAAAGGCAGAATAATTTCCTATGTATCCCTGCCCTCTGTTCTTCACTGGAAAAGGTCTCATTTTTTATGCCTTTGTAAATATCCTGCTGTCCCTGATTATGCATTGTCATGACTCTTTTGTGATGAAATAACCAATCCAGCTGCTCTGAAATTAAGCTGAATTTTGCAAGTGATTTTTTTTGTTAGGAAAAACGGTGCAGAGCAATCTCTTGCTCCTTGAATTCAGGGAATCATCCTTATTGGAAATAATCCTCAGGGTTAATCCACTGATGGTTTGACAGCTCAGCCTTCCAAGGCTTGGAAAAACTGGAAGGGTTTTAATTCACACCTGATTCTCACCTGCAGGCAGGGTCTTCATGGGCATGGCTACCACTTTGGAATTATGGAACCCTTAAGGCTGGTAAATGATGGAATTTTGTGTGGGGTCAGATGTGATAAACCCCACGAAGGTCCATCACCTCTGAGAGGCCACACCTCGCAGAGAAATGGCTTAAAAATAATTTTGCATTATTTTGCATCCAATTTTGTATTTGGATGGCTCATCAAGTGTGTTTTGTAAAGCAAAGGTTTTAATAAAAACAAAATAACAAATGATACAGAAACAGAACAAAAGCTGAGCACAAGTGTCAGAGAAGCCTCTGACACCTTGCTAAGACATCTTTAAATGCCCTGAGCACCTTTGTGCACCTTCATAAACACTTAATGTTTTAGGAGGGACAACTTTTCCCACTGCCAATAGAAGCAGCTACAGGTTCTGAGAAACATTTCTGAAGCCCAACCAGTTCCCCTGTGCTGGCATCAGGCCAGTTACAATGAGAAAGTTATGGAAAATTCTAGTTTAACTTCCTTACATGTTCAAAGGTAAGCTGAAACTCTTTTCCTTTTATAGAAACGCCTGCTCGGGTGTGGGGGTGCATTCCTACAGGAAAAAACCTCAAAAAAAAAGTCCAAGAATCAACCCAGAACCATCACCATGTTCACCCCTAAAACATGTCCTCAAGTTCCACATTTTTGAATCTTCTAAATCCCTCCAGGGCTGGTGACTTCCCTGGGCACCACTTCCCTGGGCAGCCTGTTCCAATGCCTGACCACCATTCTTCTCCATGAAGAATTTTTCCTAAATGCCCAACCTAAACCTTCCCAGGCACATCTTGAGGGGCCATTTTGTCTCTTGAGAGACTTTTGAGAAACAAGTCATCTCAGGTGACCACACAGAAGGGTCTGTTGCCTTTTGAGAGGCTTCCATGCACCTCACCAGGCTCCAAATGTTGCTCCAGAATGACACTGAAGGTCTCCCACTGAATCTTCATCATAACTTCCATCCTCTCTTGGATGTTTTGGATGCCTCCAGATAATTGTTCTGGAAATCTCAAAGAGGAAGAGAAAACAAAACTATTATTTGATTATATTTAATTTACAGAAGAAATTATTAATGATTTAATTTGATAATTATATTAAGTGTACACCCTGAAAAAGAGGTCAACACCACTCTCCAAAATGTGTTCTTGTGTACCTGAGAGATTTTAGCCTGCTAGCAGCTGCTAACTTTTTCCCCAAGGAAAAATTTCTCAAGAAAGCTTCTTCTCAAAA
>JBBMKD010000102.1:3257899-3270131 GCA_037834095.1 Argya squamiceps
AAACTTGTCCCAGTTGTCCTTGGTGTGCAGCAGGAAAAGGATTTGTTTTGTGTCCCTGCTCTGTGAGTGTGAGCTCAGAACTGCATCCCTGGGCAGCACAGAACGTGAAATACATGGAAATAAAACTTAAGGCTTCAGTGTCACAGTTATCACTTGTAGAAGTCAGTCAGCAGATGCGGGAAACAACCTAATGGCTTTATACAGTTCTCTCAGTTACATAGAAGCATTTTAACATTTGATATTTTTCTAAGGCCTACATAACAATACATTAATCACACTGTTATTTCCATAAGCTATCAGGTGTATACATGAACATAAAATATTCATCACACTACTCTTTCTATGGTCTATATGGTGCATACTTCAACATGAAAAATTAGATTATATTAGCAAGCAGCTAAATTTAGCTAAATTGAGCTAAAGCTAAATTTTAAATTTAAATATATTTATATAATATTTAAATAAATATATTCATTTATTTTAGATAAATACCTACAATATTTACTATATTTACTTTTAAATACAGTTTAAATAAATATATTGATTTATTATATTTAAGTACTTACAATATTTACTATATTTAAATACTTACAATCAATAACCATGAGTAAAGACTAATACACAAATGCAAAAGCCAGTATTATAGGGGTTGTTTTTAACACACCCATGAATTTTCTGGCTTGTACTCTCCCGATTCTTCTCCCTTATCTCAGGGGAAGGAGGGAGTCAGCACCTGCCTCGCCCTTATTTGCCAGGTTGTTTAAACCATGGAACAAAAAAACATTCCCAAACTCTTTGCTGAGCACATTTGACCGTCCCATCTCTTATCTACTTCCAAAAATCCGCGTTTCTCAAAACTCAGTTAAAAAATGAAATGAAATGAAATGAAATTAAATGAAATCAAATCAAATGGAAATAAATAAAATAAAATAAAATAAAATAAAATAAAATAAAATAAAATAAAATTCCCATTTGAGACAAGCGTAAATCAGAGGGACTGAGTCAAAGCCCACGTTTCCAAACCCCAGAGTGAATTTTGGCTCGGATGGGCTGCTGGGAGATGCGAAGAGCTCGGGGTCCCTCTGCGGGCAGGAGGGGAGGGATGGAGCCCGGAGCCTCCAGCAGGTCCGCAGCTCCATCTAGTGCCACACAGCCGGGGAGAGAGAGGAAAGAATGGGAAATTCTGCCAGGAAAATCTTTGGGATGTGAAGTTCGCAAGGGTTAAAAGGGCTTGGTCTTTTGGGAAGGCTTGTATTGTTGGCACATTGCAGTTACAGGCCCTTTTATTCTTTTTCCCCACAGAATTTTGAAAGGGATAATTGATGTATCCAAGGACTAGAGATACTCATAGGAATATTAATATATTCCAGAGTGTTGCATTTCAAAGAAAAACTATAAGAATGTACAGACCAAGCCCTAAATTACTGTTGACAGGCAAAGCTTTATTTACTGACGTGTACAACAGTGCTATGTGATCTTTTTCTGTGCCAGCAGGGCATAAAAAAATCACCTTTTATTCAGTGTTCTGATCTTTTAGATCCTGAATAACAAAGGTAGATCTGTGATTAGTGAAAACAGTGAAGGATTTTTTTTTAAATTATTTTCTAATAAAAATGAGCCAGAAAATTTCAACTATCATGGGATTTCTGTGTTTTCTAAGCGTTGGTCTCATGCACTGTTCATGCACAATAAAAAGTGATGAAGAGTTCATGCTGCACTCTATAAAACCTTATTTTTATTATTTTGTCCACATTGTCACTTTCTCAGGAGTGACTGAAGTGGGATGTTGGATTTCAGTTTTTTGGAAGGAAAAACCATTGGGGGCACACAGATATACAGAAATCACACCTTTCATCCTCCAGGAAACCACTGAAGTGTTCACAGAAGGATTTAATTTTCAGATGCTCCATGTCGCTTTTTGCAGCACTGTGTTTTGCTCACAGATTTTGTCTTCCTGGAGCAGCAGCTGGAGACCAGGCAGAATGTCCCCAAAAATCTCAAATGAGGCCAGATGTCCATCCTTAGGCACTTGAATTGTTCTTTAAGTAGCTGCCTGGGGAAAAGAAAAAAAGATTATTTTATCAGATTCACTGTAGGAATAATTCCTTTTTTGTTTTGACTTGGAGGGTTGCAGTGAAACATTTAAACTTTTTGTATGAAAAGAAACCTCATAAAAATCACACACATAAAATCATGGTATTTTGAGGAGAAAAAAAAAAGTTATATCTATTTGGAAAATTTCTGAACTAATTTTAAAGCACAGAGTAGGGTTGTTTTGGAAGTGGGGTGAGAATGAAAGGACACTTAATTTATAATTACCAAATTAATTGTAATTTTAATTACAGACTTCCTTCATCTGCCTTCAGATGGTGGCATTCTGCTTCCAGAATTTGGCATTTCATGAGGAAATAACCAATTTCCATTGCCTTCAGGTTTAGCTTTGGATATTCCGTGGGAATGACATTAATGCTTTGAGGCACAGTTATGAGCAATGCAGAGATCACAGAGTGTCTCCCCAGATATCGCCTTGTTGGTCTGGTTGCAAATGTTGGATTCAAAGTGTGAGCAAACACTTTTTGTGGATGTTCTACCCTTTCTCAGAAGCCCAGACAGCAATAAAATCTGATTATCATTTTTTCTTATCAGGTTAATTGGTTCTGCTCAAAGAAAACCCCGACCCAAAACAAAAGAAAAAAAAAACGCAACAAGAAAAACAGAAACCCAAGAACAAAACCCAAACATTATTTAGAATTCTTTTATTTCTGACTCCATTTTGTCTGCTCTTTTTTCATTTGTCATGGGATTCTCATTAAAATTTATGCAGCAGCAATCTTTTAAAGAGCTGGCTTTGTACAAACATTTACCAAGTTTGTAAATGTGCATTACACAGACACTTCTGGCAGTACCCCACGTTTCTCTGTGGGTTCCATAATGAAGGGGAAGATTTTAATGAAGACTTAAAATCCATCCGTGTGGTTTCTATTAAGGTCTGCATGCTAATAAACCATCGATTTTCTTGCACTTTTCTTAGCTCAAATCCCCTTTCCAAGGGCTTGACTTGCCTCTGCTTTCACATAAATGTAGAATTTATGTTCTGACACTTTTCAATATTTGGCCCCTCCTCACCTGTTCTAGCTTTGCAGAGACATAAGGAGATAAATTAAGGTAACAAAAACATCACAGAAGGTTTTGGGATGTTTTCTTTTTTACAGTGTTGATTTTTACCATGTTACCCCCAGAAATTTGGGATTTTCCATGAACCTCACTTAAAAAAATGGAGATTTCATGAAACCTCAGCACACTATTCCCACTTGTTTGAGGTTTGGGGGTTTTTGGTTCGGTGATGTGTTGGAAGGGAAAAAACTCAACCAGGCCAGCCTGAGCATCTTTTCCATTTATAAGAAACATCATCAAGATGGAAAACCAATCATTCCTGCTCCCCCACTTCAAAAATCTCAGTTCTGTGGACTTCCACACTCTTTTCCTTTTCCTTCCCAACCAACAACACTCTCTCACCTCCAGAATGAAAGAACCTCAGGCCACGAAGTTTTTGCACATTTAGCCAGCAGAAAAAAAAGAAAGGACAATCTCACTCTTGCTGCCTCGTGTTCCACGAAATGTCTTTTTAATTATGGTGATTCTACCTCAGTAGCTTTTCCACTAAAATAAGCCCTTGCCTGTCAGGAGGAGAAACAATAATAACAACAAGCCCTGCATTAGGAGGAAACATTAAAAGCCTCCATGCCAAGCTCGCTGCCATCTATTAATTAGCAGAGGCCACAAGAGCTGTTTTTTATCCCTCTTGGAAGAGAATTATATTTGCAGCTGATAGTTTATACCTCTTGTAATAGGAGCTGCAGAAATAACCCACTAATCACCTCGTTTCAACCTGAAATGAAGTGCTGAAGCTTCCAGGAAGAGCTCTGAGTGTGTGTGCTCAGGGCAAGGATGGATCTTTTCAGGATTCATCTCCCTGCCTGGAAAGCAATTCCAGGAATAAACTACCAATGTGGAAAACTCCTCGTTGCTTTCTTCATTCATCCTCGCCCACCTTCTACCTCTGTGTAATTTGATTTGCTGTTAATATTTCCGACCAGAATTAGATCCAGCAGCAAGTGTAAATAGGAGTGTTGTGATGTTGTTATTCCCTTAATAATATCTTGGGGAAAAACTCAGGATCTCTTAATGGCAAACATTACAATAAAACATTATTGCTCCAAGAGCTTTTATTTAAATAGCAGAATCAACTTTCCAGTCCTGAAATGTTTAAAATGAGAAAAGACATTGGTTTGCTGGTTGTTGGGTGAGGGGTTTTTTTTGTTTGTTTCCTGCTTTTTTAAAACTTTAGAACATGAAAACCACCCTGAGAGTGGCTGTAGCAAGAAGGTGAAAGAGCAGCACAGACATGCAGTGATCCTTCCAAGAATACCTGGCTGATTTCCTGCAAATCTGCAGCTCAGCAGCTCCTGAAAAACATTCTGGGCCAAATCTGTGAATGGTTTCATGACTTTCTCCATTGGTCAGTTGCTTTCAGCACAATGGTTTAGGCTCAGCTGGTCACATTTGGGTGCCTGTGGGTTCATTTGGCCCTAGAAATTGATATTGACTTCTGCTAACAGGAGGTATTTGTTAAGGATGGTGGCTGATTTAATTTTTTTAAATCTGTTTGCACCATCATCATCCTGAATTCCTGATATTTCAGTTGCCCTGTGTGTAAATCTTGACTCTCCTCATGGATTAGAGGATTTTTTCACCACCATTATTGCAGGGATTTTGTGATCCTGTATTCTGATTTCATCTTTCACAATTATTTTCTTTGGTAGAGAAGAATATTCAGGGAAAGAACCACTTGCATGATCTCATGCACACACAAAAAAAGGCCAAATATTGAAATAATCACTTTAATTTTTGCACCAGGAAACCAAAACCATCAGCAAAGTTGATGTGGTCAGAGCATGTAAAAGTACAATTTTGTCAGTATGTAGGAATTATTATTTTGTCAGTATGTAAGAATTATTCACCAATTTTTCAAATAATTCATCTGAGAGAATTGAAATCTCTTTATATAAAAATAACTACCAGGAAAAGAGGATCAGTGAATGTGTAGAAATGACGAACTGCTCAGCTCAGAAAACTCTCTTTTAAAAATATAAATGGAATTATCCCTTTTCGAGAGGAAATTTATGGGTTTATGTGTTCTGGCCTGGCTACTATAATCCCAGAGTTTTTCTTACAGTTTTTGACATACTGGTGGAGAAAGAACAGGAAGGCAAACAAACCTGTTGTTAAAATAAAAGGATTTTTTGACAAATAAAGGAATTTAACACAGTAGGATCTTTGAATAGGCAAAGGCTTTAAATTTCAATGTTTCCCCTGTCTCTGCTTCATGGAACACTTATTTATTCCTGCTCTCCTGGGTGTAAATCAGATGTAACCCTGAGTTAGTTTTGATGTACATTCTCTTTGTGAGTTTTTCACTATAGATCAGTCCCAAGGCTGGTGTGGTTTTCATCCAGCTATTTGTATTGGGGTTTTGCAGTAAGAATTTTCTCACATTATTCAACACAATATAGTATTGCACTGTAAGAAGTCGGCTCACTCTCTGATTATAATTGTGTGATACACTTGCTATTGCACTGTTATCTAAAAAAACCCCAAAAACACAAACAAAAACAAACAAAAACAAGAACAACCCAGAAAAACTCTCCAAAACCCCAAAAAAAAAGAAAAAAAAAACCCCAGCAAAGAACCCCCCCCCCCCAAACAAACAAACAAAAAAACCCAAAACCCCACTTTGTGGTTGAATTCCCTGGTTTTGGTTTTGATTTTAATGCCAGAGGACTGATGGACCTCCTGTTTCCCTGAGGTAATTACATTCCTGGGCAAATACCAGTGCTCTGATGACCACAGCTTGAGCTGGAAGATCTACAAGAAAGTTTCATCCCTTATAAGATCAGATTGTGTCTCAGTTGAGGGTTTTGACTCAGAAATCTTTATTTACAGCATTTTGCCCTCTCAGAAATTGAATCAATTCTTTTCCCCCATGTGTAACTTGCAGTGCTTGGCCTTGAGCTCAAAGTTTCCCTCTTGGGAAAAATTTTGGTTCCTGTTATGATTCCTTTTTTCTTTCATTCTCCTTTTACAAAGTGCCAGCACTCAGAATAATGAATCTCCAGTGAGCAGATCACATAAAGAATTTATGTGTTGGATACCTTTTGTAGGTATAGAGTTCATTGTTCAGGGAAAGGTTTTTCTCATCAATAACAGAGCTGAGCATGTTTCCTTGTGGTTAAGGTGAAGAGTAACACAGGAAAGCACAGAAACAACTGATCTCCCACAATTTTTGGCAGCACAGCATTGTGGATTCCCACCAACAGGAAAGTTGTGGAGATCCCCTAGATCTGAATCAGCTCTTGTCATAAATCTGTTTTTCTATCACCTTCCCTCCCACAGTAGTTTCAAACCACGTTTGTATTGACATCCATCTTTAAAATCACCACAGAAACTGCATTCTCTTAGGAGTGGGTATTTTACCAAACACAGAAAAGTTAAGGATAAACTTTGTGATTCCTTACATGTTCTGACCTCTTTAATAAGGGAGTCACAATGTCCTTGTAAAGTCACGGACATAAATCCTCTCTTATTGTGAGTCCAACCATAAATAATGGAAGATTTACTTGTGTGGTTCATAGTAATATGCAGAAATACAACAAGCAGGAAACAAAAAACCTTATGATAATCTCCTCTCAGCAAAAGACTATTTTTTTTTTCCTTATGTGAAATTAAAGAGTTTACTTTAAACAGAGGAAGTGAAATCTTCCACCAGATGATACAACTGTGCAGGAAGCTCTGTGTCCTGAGGAAAAACAGTCTGGGATTGTGTGGACAAAAGGTTTAGGTAAGGAGTTTAGGTAAAAAGGAAAATAGGTTTCGATAAAGGAAGCCAGGCTGTGCAATTCAATTCGTCTTTGGGAAACACATGACAAAGGATTCTTCTTGCTGAAGATGAATGTGAGAAGTCAGCCAAAATCAGACCTCTGGTCTGGCTGGGATTTATCTTACTTGATTTCAGGGCTTGATTCATTTCTCCACACAAAGGAATCTGGTTCCCTTTGCTCAGGCAGCCTCGACCTGTCACGCCTTCAGTGTCCCTGTGGCATAGCTGGCAGCTCTGAGGGTGTTAAATCAGGAAATCACAAACTGGGGAAGACTGGGAGGAAGACTGGAGGTGTCTGGTCCAACCTCCTGCTCCAGCAGAGCCCCTCAGAGCAGGTTACTCAGGATTGTGTCCACATTGCTTTTGAATATCTCCAGTGAGGGACGCTCCATGCCCTGTCTGGACAATTTTGGGCTTGGTCACTGCACAGGGGAGAAATTCTTCCTCATGTTCAGGTGGAACTTCTTGGGTGCCAGTTCCTGCCCCTTCCTCCTGTGCCATTGCTGGGGCCCAGGGGACAGAGCCTGACCTAATTTCTGACCCCTCACTGCAAAAACCACAGATGTTTATATTCTATTAGAAAGTATCTTAATTGATCATGGTCTTCTCTTATTGGGAAACACAACTGAGCCTTGAAATCTGTGAATTTATGCAGGATCTTGGCCAGTACACTCGACGGACTCTAAAGAACCATTGAGTGGACTAAATGGACTGGAAGGTTCCATTTTAGGTGATTTTTGACCCCCAAAGGAAGGTGAAATAACCAATTTGCATCTGGACACCGACACATTGATGTCTAAATTTCCCAATGTCATTAACAAACTCCACCTCACAGCTGCCTTTGAAGTCACTAAAAGAGACAGGATGGCTCTGGATTCAGGGTGTCCTATCACAACACAGCACAAAGGAGGTTCTAACAGGAGCTGGAAGGGTAAACTGACTCTAATTACTTTATGCTGGTGATTAACCACAGTGGCAGTTCATTTTTCCAGCTTTCCCAGCCTGCATTAAACATTCATAACCCAATGTGTGAAGTGTGTGGAATTTTACCCCCCAAGCAAACCTCCAGAGCTGAGCTCTCATCTTTCCCTCCTTTCAGGGATGGTGGTGGAGAGCAGCACACCCTGAGGAAATTATTATTTTGTCCTCCATAGACATCCAAATTACGTCAGGCAGATTGAATTCAGCAGCATGACTGTGAAAATAACCCAGAATTATCAGTTCACATTTACATTCTTAATGTCTGAAATTGGGTGAGACGAGTACTGCTGTGGGGGAGTGAGGTGAGTCTCCTCTGCAGTCATTGGAGAAATTGAGATGATCAAAGGGAAAAGTCTGGAAAAATGATGTTCTTTTGGTGGTGGGAGCCTGGCACTGGTTGCCCAGAGAAATTTGTGGCTGCCCCTGGATCCCTGGAAGTGTCCAAGGCCAGGTTGGATGGGGCTTGGAGCAACCTGGGATAGTGGAAGGTGTCCCTGCCCATGGCAGGGGTGCAATGAGATGAGTTTTTAAATTCCTCCCAACACAAACCATCCTGGAATTCCATGCCTCTCTCTTTTAAACATAAAAGAAGTGAAGAGCAGGGTACAGCAGTAACTAGACTTCTGTGTTGTTAAAAATAGGTTATCCCTGTTTACTCAAATTCGATTTTGTAGGCTCAATCTACACCTAGGAGAAACATGAATTTTTTCTTGGCCCCTAGAAAGGGAGCAAGCTTAGTCTTAAACCTGCATTTTAGTGAATAAAAATCAGGTTTGTTCTCCTCCTCTTGAAAAAGAAGCAGAATTGAAATGAAGTGGCCAGAGGAAAGCAAGAAAACCAATGAATAATACAATGCATAAAACAATTTCTGAGGAGAGGAACAGCTGGTCTGTCAACTCTTTAGAGACTATTAATAGCAATGAAGATTTCATTGTGTGTCACTGGGAAAAGTAACTTCCCTTAGGTTGGAAAAAAATAACTTGCTTATTCTTGAATAAAATACAATGGAAGTAGAGAAGGGATTGCTGACAGATTTGTTTTCTTCAAGTAGAAATGCTGAAAAGATAAAAGGAGTTTATTTTTAAAAGAGTTAAATAATATGTTTGTGGAAGACGAGTACAAATCAAATCTGTTTTTCTAATTCACGAAGAACCTTAGACACTTGGGTGAAATTAAGTTTACAGAGCAAAACAGGTAGGACAGAATCCACATAATCCAGGGGTCCGTGATTTCTGCCTTTATTTTGGAGGTGTCCCCGGGGTCAGGCCAAGAAACAGAATATGGGCACAGATGGAGTCAGAGCCCCAAGACATGGCAGGAGTCAATTTATCCAAGAAAAACAGTAAAGGAGATAACACAGGCAGGGTCTACAGAGAACATCAACTGGCCAAATTATCCTCATGCAGCTCCAAGCACTCATCTTATATTTAGTGCCTTCCCTTTTTAGTATCTCCAACCCAGCCCATTGCCTTCAGTTGTTTTATTTTCCTGCTCTCACCCCTCTGCCTCAAGCACCCCACAGAGAACACTCTCAGGAATAAAACCTCCAGCCTTTTTTTATACCTTCCTTTTTATTTTTTTTTTTTTTTAATACCATGAAGTTTTGCTGTTAATTACACTCACAATATGTTTCTCAGTAACACCATGTTCTGCCTGAGCACTGAATTATGTACACTCTGTAATTGCAGCCTCCTTCTCATAATCCCAGGGCTTTTTGTTTTGCATCTTTAGTCAGATTTATCAAAAGATTGTTTAGAAATGTCAATAAATTCACCTTTATGCTCTGACTGATGGCTCATGCTGCAGCGTGGGGCTGGGACACCCTATTTTCCAGCCTGAGGAAATTCAGGTGCATTTCAGGAAGATTTTTTATTATGAAAAACCCATTTTCAGGTAACATATGGTACTGAAACCCCATTCTTGAGCTTCCACAGAGGTGCTCAGCAAATGTCAAGTAATTTCCATTAAATGGCACCAATTGATTCAGAATATCCATGAGGGGGATTAGGAGGAATCTCAGGTCTATTGCCTCATTGATTAAGTTTCATGCCAACACTAGGGCTTGTTGTTGTTAACAAGAGGAGGTTTTTATGCACATCTGTTGTATTCTGAGCCCAGGCTGATGTTGTGGAGCAGCAGGAAAACAAAAAAAACCCCACCTTATCTTTGATTAGTTATCCTGTAATTCTTGGAGGGAAAAAAAAAAATTAATTGGAGGCAGCTTATCAGGCAAGGACCTGCTTTGTGACAAAAAGTAGCAAAATGTGTCAGAGCATATGAAAATATTATGAGAAATAAGTATGATTTCTTTCCTGCATTATTTCATTATTGGATCTTTGGGAGCATACAGAGAAACAGCAAAGAGTAAAATGAATAAAGCAAATTAATATGATGAACAGAAATTAGTTTTTAGACTAAATAAGGTTTCAAGGATCTGTTTGAAGTAATGAAGGGATGTAAGAAGACTGAGGAAATCAGAGACTTTAACATAGGTGAGGTTTATAACATTAACTGCAGCGAGATCTTACAAAAACCCAATAAAAAACAGGCTTGATTTCCTTATTAGGATAGAAAAAATTTCTTACAGGAGGAATTTCCAGCTAATTAATTTAAGTCCCAAGGATGGCAATGTGGACTGATTTTTGATCAGCTGGAGATGAGATAGGAAAAGCAGATGGAGGAGAGAAAATGCATGAGAAAGCAAATATTGAGAGACCAGGTCTGCTCCATCAAGCAATGCTTTCTCCTAAATACTGCTTGCAAATACTCATGTCAAAAAACTATGTAAAAAATTACAAAAAGACTGAAAAGTTGTTCACACTTGGGTTTGCTCCAAGCTGGTTGTGATGATTTTGAAAACCTCATTGAAGTGACCTTCAAGGCATTCAGTAATAGAATCCAGGTGAAATATTGGAGGCTGGAATGCCACACATGTTTCTTCAGTGGCATTTTCATGTTTACAGCCTGGCTCCTGAGAGCAATTCCTTTTGAAACACAAATTCCTGAGCAACAGGACCATGAAATTTGAGTTGTGAGAGGAGAGGGCTGGGGCCAGAGTTCCATCTCCTGACCCAAATTGTTCTGTTATTCTCTGAGCTTGGATATTCCAGTTGGTTTAATAAAGTTCAGCAGGAATTATGAATTGTTCCTGTCCTGGGGGGTGTTTGATAGCTCTGCACTTTGCATTTTTCTTTGCATGGGAAATAGGAACTGCCTGACACCATCTGTGGCCTGCCTTGTAGTGGGATCCTAAAAAATTATTCCAGTGTGACAGGAACCACCTTGCTGACTAGTGAAAGTGGCCACAGTTTTAAATTATCCATTACGGACAGGGAAAAGTCAAAATCAGACTTAATTTATTATTTTATTTTATTTTATTTTATTTCAAAGTTTTAAGTCTCTTTGTTTTCTCACAAATCTGATTTTTGGAGTAACATTTGGAGCTGTGCAGGTCAGGGATCAGGTGTCATTTTGCAGCAATGAAAGACAAACATAGAAAAGAGAAGATTAAATGAGAATTCAGTTAGAAATGTAACATATTATATATCTGAAATATTTAGGTGGAGCTGGAAAACCAGACACAGGACTTGTAGGAAATCTGTACACCTATGAACAAAGCTGCAGAAAGAAATATTTCTTCTAATGGCATTGAATGCTTATTTTGGGGTAATTTAAGCAGGCCCTGAATCTCCTCTGACTCTCTAGAACTTGTGTGCTTAACACCACTGGGAAATAACGAATGATAAACAGGATATGAAACAACACTTCAGTCTTATCAAGGAAAACTGCTTTTGTCATGTTCATCATTTTGGTTCTCCCAGGCCCTGAAAATAGCTCCATGCAATATTCAGTGGGATAAAATCCAGAGCTGGTGCCTGGGTCCTATGAACCCTGATACTTAAATTTGTTTGTTTGTTTTGGGTTTTTTGTTTGGTTTGGTTTGGTTTGGTTTTTTCCCAAAAATCTAATCTGTAGGCAAGAAAAGCTTTGACTTTCTGAGGACCAAGAAATAAACCTGAGCTCAGGACAGCTTTGTGACACAAGGGCCAAAAAGATCGTGTTCAAGCTGTGGAGGAAATTCTGTCATTGCACAACAATTTCTGTCTGAGAGGAGAGGGAGTCCAATACCCAGAAGCTCCATCTCTGAGAGCCCCAAAGAGAATCCCACTCTGTCAGACCCACTCAGACCCCAGATCCTTGCAAAACCAGCAGCCACACTCCTGGCCCCATCAGCAGAGAACTGCACAGGGAATTTCTGCTTCCAAAAACACCCTAAAACATCCACTGCTGCCCCAGCTCCCTGCTCTGCAGGTG
>JBBMKD010000102.1:3283067-3312409 GCA_037834095.1 Argya squamiceps
AATTGGTTTCAACAGATGATGAAGAGGGTGATAGAATACTTTGTGCATATCTTATTCTACAACCCAGGACACTCTGTTGTTCACAAAGGTAGCTGAGATTAACTGACGTGTTTGAGGCAATTAAAATTACAGCTAATGAACCAAGGCCTCTATTTCCCCTGGAAAATTGGGTGGAGCAGGAGTTTCATCCTCCCGAGGGTGATGTGAGGATAATGCTGTGGGAGATTCTCAGGACTATCCTTCTGAAACCCAGAGAGTAACTTTGCTTAGCTCCAGGCAAGTATTGCTTCCACATTTCAGCTTGACAACTTGAGATTTGCCTTGTCACCCATGGGCAGAGGCAGCAGCAAAGAATCATGGAAGAAAATAACACCTCCCAACCCGACCCCCTGCTTTATATCCCCCTTATGACTACCTAGAGATGAGTTTTGGTTAGAGCATGATGCTCTTTCTTTATTGTTTCAGGCACATTTACATGCTGGCAATTTTTCTGTGCTGCCCCCACGCCCACTTGCCAGCAGCTCCAAGTCTCAGTGTGATGCAGTTGTGATGAAGCTGTGATTCACTGAAATGCCTGAAAATCCTCTTTTTAGGGCTCTCAGAGCCAGCAGCACACCCTGTGTCATCAGCCAGCAGTCTCTGCTTTAGGGAACCCCCTGAATTCCAGACTCACTCCCAGTGATGGTCGTTTTTTATAATACTGAGATGTTCTCCTAGTTTGGGAAGAATTTAATCCCTCGGGAAATCCACCACAAAAAATGCCATTGATTGCCTAAGACTGGGACTTCAGCTTGAATTTCCTTTAAGCCAGGTGAAATTGGTAGATTTTTAAACATGAGTGAAAGAGAGGTTCAGGCTGGGTTTTAAGTCTGATGTATTTCAGACTCTGTAATGAGGCATCTCAAGTAATGAGAAAGGAGTAATGAGAAATCTCAAGTGCTAATCATTATTCAATACTTTTATTTCAGTGGCTTTTGTTTTGACAACAGGAAAGAGCTCCAATTGATTTGACTTTTGGATTGTGCCTGCTTGAATTTCAGGTACATTCACTCATGAGATAAGGAGGGGGAAAGTCCAGCTGGAATACCAAGTGTGAGCAAGGATGAATTCAAGGAGAAAAGGAAAACACTCCACTCCTTCATCTGCAGAGCTGCCCGTCCTGCTGTGGCTCTTCTTGCATGTGAATGAGTAGGAAAGCCAGGATCTCATTATAGAAGATCAAATGCATGATTTTCTCTCTGATTTTCTTCATTTAGAGGCACTTTTGTTTCTTTTTACAGGATGTGCCAGAGATTGGGATGGTTTAACCTGCTGGCCCAGAGCCACTTTTGGGGAAGTGGTTAAAATTCCCTGCCCACAATTTTTTGAAGAATTCACCAGTACCCATGGCAAGACGTTTTTCCTATTCTTCTTATCCCTATTTTTTAATTATTATTATTTTAAATGAATTCTAGTAGTTGAGGATTCCTTCATATTTTCCTGATTTACAATGCTCTTAATGTCAGTCAGCATTCAGTAATTATCCAGACACAAATCTCAGCCTGGGGTCAATATTAACACTCTTATGTTTTGTGTGGTGCTCTACTGAATTCTTTAATCCCTTTGGTGATGTAAATATGATGGACAAGTTCACCATGATGCTAAATTTATAGAGGAATATGCCATAGAAGCACTGATTTATAAAACTGTACATTAATTAATATTAGAAAAGAACCTCCTGAGGTCATCCAGTCCCATCCTCCAGTCAGAGCAGGACCAAGATCAAAGCTTGTATGGTGCTTCCAGTCTGGAAAAGACAGCTCAGGGCTTTGCCCAAAATCCCAAAATACATTGCAAATGTATAATTTGATTTCCTCTGTGGAAGGAATGAATTTGCAGAGTTGATTTCCCACATGAAATGCACAAGTCCCACTGCATCTTGAAATGACTGGGAACATGTCCCTCAATTTTTTTAAAGGATAGATATATAGAATATTGTAATTCTTACAGCTAATCTCCCTGAACATGACTAAACCTATAAGTCCCTAACTAAGGAACCAAAGGGATAATAAGAAAT
This sequence comes from Argya squamiceps, assembly GCA_037834095.1. Classification (NCBI taxonomy): domain Eukaryota; kingdom Metazoa; phylum Chordata; class Aves; order Passeriformes; family Leiothrichidae; genus Argya; species Argya squamiceps. The sequence continues at coordinate 3,285,124 of JBBMKD010000102.1, forward strand.
GGTTGCTACTCATCAAAACTTAAAGAACAGCAGCACCAGCAGCCCTAAATCAATTTTCTGCTGTGTTTTCCCATTGAAGGTTTCCTGCAGAGGAACTGCACACAGGAGGAATATTGGTCAGAGCCATTCCCCCCATACACCATTGCCTGTGGCTTTGATGAAGGTTCCAGTAAAGGACCTGAGGATCAGGTGGGGTTTGATTTCCTGCTCCTGAACATCTCCAGAGCATCCTCTGCTGAGTAGCTGGATGCCCCACACATCTGAGTCCTGTCAGGACCCAGCAATTACCCATTTTCAGTGCTAAATTCAAAACTTTAAGGTATATTTAGAACTTGTTTAACAAATTAGGCTTAACATAAAGCAGCCAGCACTTTCCTCTTCATCCAAATGTCTCCTCTTGGAGTGAAACTCATGTTTAGTTCACCTGTCCAAACTAACAAAGACTGGTTTTCTGACAAAGGTGATGTAAATCCTCATCATGCACACATCTCCTAGGGAAGCCCTGCCCACCAGCCCTCAGGGATTTTTTCAGGGAAAAATTCCTTTGGATCCCACCTATTTCTATTGTTTTCCAGATTTTCTTTGAGTCATCGAAAAAATATTTCTTAACTTTATACCCGGGTGGTCAACACACACCCTTAGGAGGGAATTCTTGGAGGCCACTGAGTATTTCCACACTTTATCTCAGGTGTTCAGTGGAGCAGGAAGTGAATATTCTTCCTATCTGAAAGCCATCATTCATGCTCAATTAAGCTTCAGAATTTCTTTCACCTCCACATTTTGATATGATTTAAATTTCCACATTCCTCCTCATCGTACTGGAGGATATATCTGGAGCTCAATGACCTTCTATAAATAAGAATATTTGTACTGTGGGGAAAGATAAATGCTTTAAAATCTTAAATAAATGCTTAGAAAACTTAAATAACTGCCTAAAGCCTTCTGGAAGGATGCTGGAAATTATCTGAACAGTTCAGAAAGGATGTAAGATGAATAAAAGGATGTGTTTTCTGGAGCACAGTTCTCCAACTCCCATGAGATTCTCCCACAGGACTAAACTCACTCTCCAAGTGGCTTTCTCCAAGCAGTTCCTGGATCATGCTAAGCCAGGCATAATTTCTGGCTGGTCTAGGCTAAAATCAAGCAAGGATCTATATTTATATTTCAACAGGAGGGCAGATTTCTCCACAGAGCTGCTGTCTGTGCTCTGGCTGTGTTTAGTTTGTCATTCCAGTCAAATCCACGAGGTTTGACTACAAAAGGAAGATAAGATCAGCAATCTTCCCCTGCACACACGGGGAAGTGAGTCAAAATCCCAATTGTGTCCAAAAAGAACCACTTTGTATTTTGTATGTAAAGTGAGCACTTAACGATGTCTTTTGTAGTTAGTGTTGTTTCTTAATCCATCCTACAAAACCAGATAAAATCAATTGAAACACTTTATTATGCAATTAAACAACCTCTTCTCTAATTTTCATCTGTGTTTTGAAAGTGCTGTACAAATGATCAGGACTATTTCAGAAACACCAGGATGATTCCTGTCATGTTAGGGTTACAAGATCTCTTTCTGGATCTATTTAAAATTGCTAATTTGTTGCTTCAACCTAGAATTGCAGCCTTTTGGATAAACAGATTTGGGATCAATTTGAGAACAAATTGTCCACTGGGTTTATAAAGAGGAATCTGCCTGGGTTCAGAGAATTTAGTTTCTGGGGATTTTAAATAATTAGGTGATGTTGTGGTGAATCAGAATAAATATTGCATAGTTAAAGACAAGTAAACAAGCTTTATTTTTCTTAGGACATAGGATTAGGGTTTCTTAGGATATAGGTCTTTCAATTAAAACCAAGTGAACTATAAAGAATATAGTGCTACAATATAGAGCAAGGAAAGAACTGTTTATCCTGAGAATTAAAAACTCTGAGGTAATTTTCTTGGCTTTAACTTACCTCCACAACATGATGTAACTCTTTATCAATGTTTCAGCTTCCTCACCAGCAAATTGAGAGTTTTATTTCTCTTTCAGCTATAGCTGTTTATGAGAATCAATATTTATTGAATCTGGCCCAGGTTTAAAGTAACAGATTCACAAATTTCCCACCAGAAGCTTTCAGTGCTCCAGAGTTTTTATGTACTGACATGAGACAAGGTAGTTACATATCAAAGATAATATTTTCCTGGTGAACATGCTCAGAGGGGTCAGATGAGCATGTGGGCTGTGGAACTTCTCTCCTGTGTTGAGTTAGGTAGGACACAAATGAAAACTTTTGTTAGTGGTGGAGGGAAAATCCTGAAGCAGATCTCGAGCATGAAAAAAACAGCACAGAGATTGTGGGGCTGAGCAGTGAGGGAAATGTATCCTAGTGGAATGAGCACCCCAGGGTGCACCAGCACAACCTCCTGCACTGGGCTGTGTCTCTTTTTTCCCCACAGAAATCCTATTATTCTGCATTTTGGCGTGTCTACACTGCTGGCTATGCAGCATCTGTGACTTCGCTCATTACAGCTCTAATTGTCTTTGCTGCCTTCAGGTAAATATAAATGGGCTTTTTCTCAGGATGCCTGGAAACAGTTTCTCTCAGATCCTCCGTGGTTTTGTTTTGTGGGATTTTTTCATGGTTGTTTTCTAATCATAAATCTAAAGGCATAACACCTTTGATGGTGATGGGTCCTTCTCTACCCGTGCTGTGGTGTTTCCTGCAGATGTTAAAACAATCAAGTTGGACACTTGATGCAGTCTTGCATGTGGCCAGAGTGTAATGAGCCCCCTGAAGATGTATCAAGCCTGAGGGTTCACCTGCAATTTCTCAGAGTGGTTTAATAATAGCCAGACAACTTCTCTGGACCTGCTTTGTAAAAGAAAAGGTTTTAATAATGACAAAAATAACAAACAGTATCAAACAAAAGAAATGTAAGTTGAACACAGTGCAGAAAACACTCTTACACTGGCTGAGGCAGTCCAAAAAAGCAATTGAGTTCTGTGCAGTTTTTTAAGTACTTGATGATCCAGGTGGACTTTTTGTTACCTTGCCCAATGAAATTGGCAACAGGCTTTAGGGTACATTCCCAAAACCCAGCCAGTGCCCCTGTGCTGGCATCAGGCCAGTTATGGTAAGGGAAAACCAGAAAGTTCTGGAGCTTCTTTTGAAAAGTCAGGGGTGAAACTGGAACCCCTTTTCCTTATTTGGAAACACCTGCTCAAGTGTGGGAGTGCACTACTACAAGCAGTCTCTCTTAACCTCCCTACTGACACCACACAGTGGAAATGCCCTAACTTTAGATAATTTTTAACATTTTTTGATCATTCCTACAGTGCATGGCAGGGCAGACTCTGCAGAAACAGTGTCCCATGCCCCCGAACCAGAGTTTCCTAAATTGTCCACTCACTCTGTGAAGGGCCTTTGCTTTCATAACTGAGAGCCATAAAAAGAGATTTGATTAAATTTAAATGCCTCATTTGATGCTGTTGGTTATTAGAAGGTGGAATTGGGGTTTGGTTGAGGCAGAGCCCACAGCAGGCTCTAACTGGAGTGGGTTGGCAGCCTCAAAGGTTGTGGCCTTTGCAGAGGGACCCAGGATCAGGAGGCTGATGTGTCCAAACCTTGAGGGAGATTCCTTCAGCTCAAGGTACAATGTGCACAGGGCAGTCTAAGGGAAGGGAATCACAGAAATATTGGGCTAGAAAAGACACTTAAGATCAAGCTCAATAGTTAATCCAGCACTGTCAAGTCCATCACAAACCCAGGCACCACAGCCATGTGTGTTTTAAATACCCACAGAGATGGGGACACAACCACTTCCCTGGGCCGGTATCCAACAACCCTTTCCATAAAGAAATTTTCCCTAAAACCCAGTGTGAACCTCCTCTGGCACAACTTGGGGCCTTTCCCTCTTGCCTGTCCTTGTAACTCGGGAGAAGAGCCCAGCTCCCCCTAGTTGTCCCCTCCTGTCAGGGAGTTGTGCAGAGCCACAAGGTCCCCCCCCTCAGCATTCTTTTCTCCAGGCTGAGCCCCTTTCCCAACTCCCTCACCTGATTCTCCTCAGATTAATGCATTTTAGGGCAACTGCTCTGGCAGCCATCCCATAACATGTGACTGACACCAATCCAATCCTCTCTTGGACCCTAAAGGGGCTGAAAAGCCTGATGCAAGCTTGTTCAACAAAAAAAGTTATTAAAAATAATTAAGGGGTATTATCATAATAGAGCCCAAGAGTCCCACAAGTTACTCTCTGCTTCTGGCATCTCCTTTAAATGAATGTGTGGTGATCCAAGGACAATTATCCTGGAATTTTTATTAGCTGAGAAACAACTTCTCTGCTCCCTCCTGTCTGGCTGCCTCTCAAGCAGTGACAGATCATTTATTGCTTTGTGAGGTGTCTGCAGTCTTGTGTGTTCCTGTTTGACTTTTGATGAGACCATGAGAAGCTTCTCTCAGAGAACAACTCTTATTTTGTCTTTCCATGCCAGAAAATTCCACTGCACACGGAATTACATCCACATGCACCTGTTTGTCTCCTTTATCTTGAGGGCAGTCGCTGTTTTCACCAAAGATGCTGTTTTGTTTGCAGATGAAACCATGGACCACTGCCTCATGTCAACGGTACTGACCTTCCCCTCTCCCTCACCCCTGGCTGGACATTTAATTCTTTACCTGAAGGCAACAGGGAGATCTTTTCCTCCTATATCTCCTATTGCTAAAACTGAAATCTTTAAACAAACAATATTATGTAAACCCAAAGACCAAGTGCTAAGGTTGCACTAAGCTTTGATATTTAGGTCTGTTGCCTCTAATGAAGCTCTAAAAATTTCTACCAGTAAAGAATTTAATCTGTGAGAAAAAAAAAACCCCACAATATTTCCCTTTCAAAAATCTAAAATAAAGTAAATTTAAATTACAAAACCCTAAACCTACAGAAATTTTGTTATCTCTTCATTCTTGTGTGGCAACACTGAATTTTGCCTACATTTCTATAGGAACCAGCCATAAGGAGAGTAGACCTAAAAGGTTTTTCTTCCTCTGCACTTCCAGGTTGCCTGTAAAGCTGCTGTGGCCTTCTTCCAATTCAGTATTTTAGCCAATTTCTTCTGGCTTCTCATCGAAGGGATCTACTTGCAAACCCTGCTGCTGCTGACCTTTGTTTCCAACAAGAAGTTTGTGTGGTGGTTCATATGTACTGGCTGGGGTTAGTACTCCCTTCCTCTTGGTGCCATTCAGTATTTTTTTTTTTTTTTCTTGCAGAAGTGAATAAAATCTGTGTTTTGAGGTAAAAGGAGCCTGCTGAAGGTGACACTTTTTAGAGAGAAGTTGCCTGTTCATCCAGTGCTGTTACATCAAAGCCACATCATTGTATTGCTTTTTATATCTCAGTTATTTGCACCATGGTGGTGAATAATCCAGGCCTCAAGAGGATGAGTGATATGGTTGGATAATATCCTGGAAATATGTTGAGTTCCTCCACTGACTAAGGAAGTTTGAGTGACTAAGTTGCCTTTTGTTTTTAGCAAGCAGAATTTGACAGATTAATCTTAAAACATGTGACTCCAGGCCTAGGAATCAAAAAAATCTGTTTTCTTTTATTTTCAGAGATCTCCTGACTTTAAGGAATCTTTTGAGGTCATACAGCAATTGAAGTTATCTCTGATATTCAGAATAGGAATGTGAAATAAATAGGATTTCTTTCACTGCTCAGAATTGTTTGTTGTGACTCTCAGATATTGTCATGTCTCACCTTGGCTGCTCTAAAATACAGGCAACCAAACTGAATAATTACAATGACATTTTTTGACTTAGAAGTGAAATCCAAATTATCCTGAATAAATATTAATTTATCCTTCACCTTCAGAATTTTTTAGACTTTATTTAATGTAATTAAATCTTTGTTGGAGCTATTCCAAATAGGACTGTCTGAAAGCAGACTCTCACCCCTTGATTAATTATGGCCGACTTGAGAAAAGAAAGCAAACAACTCAATTAATAATGTGGTAATCCTCATCTCCTTCTGCAGTCACGGGAAGGTGAGAGATGCCTCGGGGGTAACTCACATCTTAGGTGATGTGGAGGGAAATATTTCTTTTCATTAATTAAAAAGCCAACTTGAACTCAACAAGGTCCCAGCTTAAAGGACTTGAGCAAAGGGCTAAAATTTGGAAGGACAGGTTCTGGACCCTTCCTATGGATTTCAAATGATACTTAGAAAGAAATTACTTATATTTCTATAGAGCAATCAGTGAAAATGTCACCTACTTCACATTAGAGTCCCTGTTGTGGGGGCTTTGAAAGTCACTCAGTCTTTGGAAATTCAATTCCACAGGAGGAGAGAAAAAGCAATTTCTGCTTTATAGGCCGTAAAAAACCCGTCAAAAATGTAGAAGGATAGAAGGGTAAGCAGTGATAAAGTGAGGCTAGAAATCACTAGATCCTGGATTCAGTTAAATTTTCATGGGATTCTTATCAACTGATTGGTTCTGGGGTGATTAGTAGAGTCTTTAGGACAGAAATATGAACTCCTCCAGCTGCAGTACAGGGGGTGTTTGTTGGCCACAATTCACAAGATAAAAGAGCCCCAGATAAATAAATGATTACTCCATCTTTACAAGTGTTTGTAATTCCTATCCAAATCATCAAGTAATTCTTGACATTTATTTCTGAAAATGTAGTTTCACACCATCCCTTATTCTCCTTTGCCATGATTTCATTCTCCTGCCCTTTCATTCCTCTCCTTTTTCCTTTCCCTGGACAGCAAATTAAATCCTTTCATAAAGGTTTTGAAAATTGTCTGACTCATAACTTGACCTTTAACCCAACCTGGTGCCCTGTGAACCTGTTGGAATAAAAATTCCACGGGATACGAAATTCAAACCAGTTGTTTTGTTCCTGTTGATTTGCTCAGGAGCTCCCACTGCTGTGATGTTTGCCTGGGTCCTCACACGAATCCATCAACAGAACACTGGGTGAGTCAGAGCTGGGATGAGGAACACGAGGAGATCCTGATTTTTATGGTGTTCTCTTTGTCTGGTGGGGAAAAAAAAAAGGTGTGCACAGAAGCAGGTAAGGGGAAAAAAGCTCCCATGATTCTAAGTTTTACTTCTAATTTTTAAAGCTCGTACAGAAGTAAGTGAGAAAATACTTTAAATCTTGGGATTTTTATGTCCATACATGGGGTGACAAAACCTGGAAATATCATATTAACTACTGAAATTTCATTTAAATTCCCTAATGCCCAGTCCTTGAAATAATTGCATTTCAAGGAAGTTGCTGCTTCTGTATAAAGTCAACCACAAATTACTAACCCTAATCTCTTCAAATAAGAATTTCCCAAACAACCAATGCTGTCTTAAGTAGTTTCTTCTTTTGTTTCCATTCAATTATTTTACTTTGTTTTATTTTTATCTGAATCTTTTAACATGAGCTCCAGACAGAAAATTGTTTACTGTAAACTATCCTGGAGGCTTTCAGATCATTTCACATCAGCTGGAAAAGATACTATTTTATACCCACCTGCTCAGAGATCAGGAGAGTTGAATAAGGAGCTGAATTGAAAGAAGCCTGAAAATACAATTTTGTTGCACTTTTTTTTTTTTTAAACTTTGCTTTGGTTCTTCAATCTGTGATTCTTGCTGATTAAATTTGCTTTAGATTAGACTACACAGAAACCAGGGACATTTAGACAGTGATTTAAAACTCAGTGTCCACCACTTCCCTTTCCTGTGACAGAAGTGGTTTTGTGTGTGATGGGAAGCTCCCATGGGACAGATAAAAACCTGGTTTTGTTTGTTGTTTCAGATGTTGGGATGATGATGAAAATGGAGTGGTGTTATGGATCATCAAAGGCCCCATCCTGCTGACTGTATTAGTAAGGGTTTTCATTTTCCCTCAAGTTAATATAGATATTTTTATCTAGTGTGCTTTTAAAATGAGTTCTTATGATTGTAACTTAAGACAATAAAAATCTCCCTTATCCATGAATTTATACCACCTGAATTTAGGGAGGGAGCAATCTGTTTTTCAGATCTGTTTCTGGCACAATCCCTGTCATAAACAATGATAAGTACAGGAGGGATTTTTTAAAACCATTTAAAATCTAAATTTCAAATCTAAATTTAAAGTTCTGACCAGAATTACAAGGCATTAATATCAGACATAAAATTTTATTAAGATGTGCAGGTCTACAACAATTCAACATAATTTTCATCATATTTTATGTACAGCTATATATTGGTGGGAAAGATAATTTTTTATTTCCAAAGCTATTGATCTGAGCTGAGAACAGATGAGCTTTGGTTTATAGCAATGCAATTCCTAAAAGTGGGGATTTTTAGTTATTTGTACCACCTGAAGGCATGTCCTGGTTTGTAGTAAATTTTTAGATTTTGTCTTGTCTTTACAGATTAACTTTATCATATTCATTAATGTGATCAGGATTTTAGTCCATAAATTGAAATCCCAGGAGGGAGGAGGGAGCCATTCGAGCCACTTTGTGTAAGTATTTCTGGGTCTCTTAGGACTGACCTGTTCTAACTGCTGTAAGAAAAATTTTATGGGTAGGAGAACAGGATGTTCTACCTCCCTTCTAATAGAAAGAGAAGAAATGACAACGTGAACTTTCTTTTTCATCCCAAATCTCACATCTTGCTTTTTGTCAGGGGAAGAAGTGTGGCGTGGGTGTGCTGGGGGACAAAGAGCAAAGCAAAATATAAAGTATGAAACTTCAAAAGCTTGAAAGTGCAAACACTAAATGTCAGGTGATTAATCCAGCTCACTCCCAGCCCTTTCCACACAAATGGCCACACAGAGAAAGATGCAGATAATTTCCTTTAAATTCTTAACCAAACCTGTGGGTGTGCACTTCACATGATGGAGTCTGCACCACAACAGTAGCAGGGGTTTGCATTTTAGGGCAGGATTTGGGTTTCATTCATTGTTTCACTTATAAAGTAAAAAACAGAGAGTTCAATACCTTATTTTGGCCATGTTTCAGCACAAAGACACCTGTTGGATCCTTGAAGCTGCACCTCCAAACCTTGTTACTCTTTGTATTGGGCAGGGTGCCAACTTGGAACACTTTAAAAAGTGCACAAAGACTTTCAGTGCATTTTTGGGGTGTTTTAGCAGGTGCAAAGGTCTGCCTTGCACCTTTTTTTTTTTTTTTTTTCTGTATGTTTTGTTATTTTTATCTTAATTAAAACATTTTTGCTTTTTGAACACCTCTGTTGCCCTGATTTTTTTAGCCTTCTGATGTTTTTACATTCTTGTACTGGAGTTCTCACATTTGTAACAAAAACAAAGATTGATATTTTGTAAACATGCATCCCTTTACAGGGGTAAAGGACAAATTGATGGACCTCTGAGTTGATCACTGGGGTCAGAGAGGTGTTACTCTCATCCCCCAATCCTTGACCAAATTCAAAAGACTGTATAAGTCGAAATCCCCAAATAAACTCCCCTTCTTTCTCATCTCACAACCTGATGAGTGAGTGTAGTTCATTTTGTGTCCTCTAGTGACACACCTCCAATAATAATAATAATAATAATAATAATAATAATAATAATAATAATAATAATAATAATAATAATTCTGTCTTGCTAATATTTTAAGCCATTCTGTGGCTTAAAATCACCTCAAACCCAGAGGTGATGCACCTTTGAGGGGCTCATAACATTCTGGCCCACCATAGATTCATCACAAACCTGGTCCTGGTTGTTACAAACTCCTTCACAGCAGTCACAGGACCATTCCTTAACTTCTCTGGATGCAATTGCCTCCATTTGGTGCTGCCTTCTGAATTAAAAAATGTTCCAACATACAATTGTATAATTTCTGTCACTCCTTTCCTGTTTCTAACAGTGCATTGTTGTTTAATTCTTGCTTTTCCAGGCGCCTTGCAAAATCCACGTTACTTTTGATCCCCCTCTTTGGGGTGCACTACATTGTATTTGCATTTTTCCCTGAGAGCACTGGTCTGGAGGCTCGGCTTTATATAGAGTTGGGCCTGGGCTCGTTTCAGGTAAGATGGACAAAATGTCCAACAGGTTGAGGTGTTTGGTGTGTAATACCCCACTTCAGGCTGGTTATTAGATGAGGATTTATTAATGCATACAAATTCAACTCGCTCATCCCATCTCACTCCTTCCCGAGCTCTTCTGTTGCTTGTTCTTTTATTATCTGAAATCTCTGAGTCAGACTTCATGTGAATAACCACCAAGAGTAAATACAAGAGCCACTTTTATTGAATAACAACGGCAGAACACCATGAAGACCAGCCTGTGGATTAAGGTGAACTTATTGAAAATGATTTGACATGCAATAACAATAAGAGGGGTGGTAAATAAGGGCACATAACCACCTGCTCTGCCCTTACCCTTTAGGAGTAGTGAACGACATTTACATCTCTTAGTTTATTTTGCTGTTTCACTACTCAGAACAGCAGAGTGGATTTGAGAGGGTCAGGGCCTTGTACTGAGATCTTCTCCCTGTAGCTGAGATCTTCTTCCTTCCTTTTCCACCTGCATCCCACCACGACTTGTCCATATTGATCCATGCTGCAAGTGATTCATCTGCCATGCATCCCTTATCTGAGGGAGAATTTGTTTGCAGGATACAGTAAACAGCAAGTCAATCCTTGTTGTCTCTGTACAAGGGCAATAATAAGCATAAAATGTCACCAGCCCATTGAGGAATTCAATTCTATTATGAAAGCTCAATAAATAGTGTCATGTTGCCTGAACTCCAACAGTAAACTGGGAAATATGCATTCTTTGTTGTCTTACACAAACTGTGGATGAAACCTGATGTCTGTCATTGATTCTAGATTTTAAATCCATATTTTTTCTCTCCCTACCCTCCCTGTCCTAGGGTTTTGTTGTTGCTCTCCTATATTGCTTCTCAAATGCAGAGGTGAGTAGCCAATCCATGAGATTATCAAAACCTTTAGGACTCCCAGTCTCCTCTCATTTTTTAATTTCTTTTCCTGTTTTCAGAACAGATCTGTCTTTGATCTGCTCCTGAAACCATGACATCCTCATATCTTTTTTGTCCCTTGGTAGCTTTGTTGACTTTGTTTGTATTCACACACTTCTGACAGAAGGACACAAAATAAACTTTGAAGCAATGACCCTTTAAAAATGCTTGATGACTTTCCTGTCAGGGGACTTCTCTCCTGATTTATGTTGGATAGCTATCATGATGATGGTTCAGTGGAAACTGTAGAGCTCTTCACTCTCTCTGGGTTTATTTTCCCCTGGTGGCTTTCTTCATTTCCCCCTTCCTTTTCTTTTTCCTTTTTCCTTTTGCTTTCTCCTTTCTCCTTTTCTCTTTCTTTTTTTTTTCTTTTTCCCTTTATATTTTCTCCTTTCCCTTTCCTCTTTCTCTATTTCTTTTTCTTCTTCCCATTTCCCGTTTCCCCTTTTCCTTTCGTTTTCCCTTTCCCCTTTCCAGGTCTGCTCATTCAATCAGGACTTTTGTCCAAACACTTTCTTTCCTTTTCTTATACCATTGGTAGAATTTGGGTAAACTCCCTGCAGTATAATGTAGTGAGCCTGTCATTTAAAAACCTCACTAAATTTGCTGGCACTTTCCCCGAAAAGGGCAGAACAAATCCAAACTGATGAGAAAATGTAAAACCACGTCTGACCCTCAGAAAAGTAAGTTAGTTGAAAGTGACACAATAATGGTGCCTCAGTCTCTGCAGTGGCCTAAACTTGGATAATTCTCCTAGAACATGGAATTATTAATTTTGGAAAAGCCCTCCAAGACCAGCAAGTCCAAGCTGTGCCTGATCCCCACCTTGTCCCCAGCCCAGAGCTCTTGGTGCCACCTCCAGCCCTTCCTGGGACACCTCCAGGCATGGACACTCCAAACCTTCCTGGGCAGCCCCTGCCAAGACCTGAGCACCCTTTCCATGGGGAAATTCCTGCTGCTATCTGACCTGAGCCTCCCCTGGAACAACTTAAGGCTGTTCCCTCTCCTGTCTTTGTTCCCTGGGAGAAGAGGCCAACCCCCACCTACAACCTCCTCTTGGGGAATTGTGGAGACCAAGAAAGGTCCCCCCTGAGCCTCCTTTTCTCCAGGCTGAGCCCCTTTCCCAGCTCCCCCAGCCTCTCCTCACAGGATTTACTCTCCAATCCCTTCACCAGCTTCATTGCCCTTTACTTCTTTGTCCCTTGGTAGCTTTGTTGACTCTATTTGTATTCACACATTTCTGACAGAAGGACACAAAATAAACTTTGAAGCAATGACACTCTAAAAGTGGTCCCCTTCACTGGGCACGGTCCAGCACCTCACAGAAATGGCTAAAAGGAGGTGCAAGGTGCAAGTAACCCTGCCCAAGGATGAGTAATTCTTAAAATATGTTCATTACTTAGGAGAACCATTTATAATGTCCATTCTGAGAGAGTCCGTTGACCCTGTTGTACACCACAACGACACAGACTCTCACCTCAGAAGGCTGAAAATGACTCCTTTATTTTTGGGATGTGTCTCCCTTATATACTATTCTACACAGACCTATTTCATTGGTGAAACAAAGACAAACCTCTTCAGTCACATTGGTCAGACCAGAGGGACATCAAGAAGAATCCCTCTAAGGGAAAGAATGTAAACAAAGTTTACAGTTACCAAAATATGTCTCTTGTTTGCAGAAAAATCTCTGGAGAAAGAATTTCAGAAAACCAAAACATCTCAGGCATGAACCAGGGCTACAGTCCCTTCAAGACTTAGCTGTGAATACAGAAAGCTCTACTTCCAACCTGCCTTCTGCATCACAGACTCCTTGCCAGCAGCCTTTTAATTGCTTCAAGAGCCTTTTAATAGCTTTGCATATTGCACCTCACAACACAGAAATCCAGTAGGTGTTGAAAATGGGTCAGGCAGAGCCTGATCTCTGCCCCAGGATGAAGCTGGGTTGGCTTTTGTCCATGTTTCTTAGGGATAACTGCTCCTGCAGCAGCCTGGCCATTTATTACCACTTGGCAGTGCATCTGTTGTGGTTCCCTGCAATCCTAAAATCTAATTACTATTTTCTGTGTGTGTGTTCCTGCAGTTTTGAGTGCCTGTGACAATGTGAGAGACTGTGGTGCTGCCAGGCATGGTGTTATGAGTATGGATGAAACTGAGGAGTGCTGGAGGGCCTCGAGTTTGCTGGGATAGAGCTGGAATACTGGATAATGGTGGAGGAAATATCTCTTTTATTTATTTGATTCTTGGAAGATCTAGAGACCCATCCATGAAGTTGTTATCAGGGGCTGTCTATGTCTCTGTGGTTTACAGGGAAAATTAAGGCAGAATAGGAGCCACCAAAATGATAAATATTGCCAGTGACTTGCCCTGATGTCCAAATATACTTCTGCATGCCATCCTCTGAATTTTTGAAATTAAACCTGTTTCTTTTCAAAAGGGACAAGGACAGAGTTCAAGTTCTTCTAAAAACGTATTAAGGCTTAATCCTGATTTACATGGGCTAAGTACTCAGGCAGACTTTTTGGCACATTTCACCTCCAGTGTTCATTAAGTCCTGATTTCCTCTTTGTTTATAACTTCCTGCAGGTTCAAACTGAGCTGAAGAAACAACTGTGCAAGTGGCAGCACCAGGAATACCTGACCTTCACCCACAAACACGGGGCTCTGTCCAGAGAAACCAGCCCAGTCAACTACGTCACTCAGTTATCCCTGCTGGACAAAATCAGCCCCAAAAGGAGAACCTCTGTGCTCCAGGATGGGGTCACCACTGTCTGAGGGTGGCACTGCGATGTTGAGGTGGCCAGCTGGATCCTTTGTGGCTTTTTATAATTTAAGGAGCCTCCTGTAAATTCCTTGTCCTGAACCAGGTGCTTTTATCATCTGGTGCAGATCTGCATCACAACCCTGGTTCTCATTCTCCTGAAGCATTAAACACCTTTGTTTTGTTGTGAAAAGTCAGATTTTAAGCTAGAGTGAATCAACAGGCCAGCAAACAAAAAACCCCCTACATTAATTCCTCCCAGGCCCATCATTTTTGTCATATCTTTGTTAGCATTCCCCAAAATTTCCAGTTTCAAAGACCACGATTCCTAACTGTCATTTGAAAAGGTTTATTTGCTGGCCAAGCTTTGCCATAATGATTTCTGATGTTTTACTACTTGTTTTGAGATGCCTTGGGACAATCTAATGGAAATCAAGCACGGAAACCTGACAAGCCCTTACCTATAGAACAGTAATCTGCTTTGAAAGGAAATTCAAACCGTCTTCAGTGACACAAACAAGCGACACAAAACACCTGCTTGATTTCTTTTTTTTCTTCTTCTAAGCCTCTTGAAGAGAGATAAAATTAGGCCAGAGGATCCCAAACCCTTTCTTGTCCAAAGGAAAATACAGAGCAGTGGAATATCAGGCAGATGATGTTGTGAAGGAATAAATCAGAGCAAACCCAATGCCAGGTTCCAGCTGGGCTACCTTGTGCTCAGAATTACTCACAGACCCAATCTTAGTGGGTTTAGACCACCAGATCTTAGACCCCAGATGTGGGTTTTTTGGTGGGACAGATGTTCAGAACCTTGAAGATCCATCAGTGAAACACCCAATCCTACCAGTCTTATAAAACTGGGAAAGGAAGTGTTTGAACAAAAGTCCTGATTGCATGAGCAGACCTGGAAAGTGGAAAGGGAAAGTGAAGAGGAAAGAAGAAAGGGAGAAAGAGGAAAGGGAAAAGGAGAAAAAGTAACAGGAAAAGGAGAAAGAGGAAAGGAGAAAGGAAAAAGGAAAGGGAAAAAGAAAAGGAAGGGGGAAATGAAGAAAGGTACCAGGGGAAAATAAACCTAGAGAAAGTGAAGAGCTCTACAAACTTTTCATTTATCCATCATCATGATAGCTATCCAACATAAATCAGGAGAAGAGTCCCCTGACAGGAAAGTCATCAACCATTTTTAAAGGGTCATTGCTTCAAAGTTGGTGTCCTTCTGCCAGAAGTGTGTGAATACAAATAGAGTCAACAAAGCTACCAAGGGACAGAAAATATTTGGGAATTGCCATGGTTTCAGGGATCAGGATGCACCCCCAGCTGTGGGGGCTGCTGAAGCAGAGGGAGCCAGAGCTGTGCCTGCACCATTCTTTGGGTGACCTTCCTCTCTCTTCAGGACTGAGCTGGACTCCACCTCAACCTCTGCAAAAGCAAAGGAAAGGCACAGGATGTACATCAGATGGGTCAAGACAGGAGCATTCCCAGAAGAACCTGCATCAAGCCTGGAGAACACAGCCATTGACTCTCTCTCTGAGTTCCAGTATTAACTCACCTTTAAAAAAACAATATTCCAGTCCCTCAGTTTGCTCTGCTTTTGGTTAATTACTTAGATCAACAGGCATTTGACTCCTGGAAATCTCTTTCCTGATTTTAGGTGCTTCATCTCTAGTTCTATTAGAGCAGAGATTAATTGTGCAGGCTTCTATAAAAATTATTCAAATAAGTTATTTATTAGTTAGGCATTTAACCCATCTGTCACAACATCATATGTTTGTTGTAAGGAGTAATTTTGTCCATTCTGACTTTCTTATCAGCTTTATTTGTAAAAGCAATCTCAGTTCATGTGTTTTGTTGCTGAGCATAGTAATGAGAATTTGCATACAAAATGTATGATGCACATCTATAAAATGCAAGTGGCAATTACAGCTGTTGTGAGTTTGTACATTTAGTTTATGCCAGTTTGGATATTTCACCTGAGTTTGTACATTTAATTTGTGTCAGTTTGGATATTTCACTTGATGCTTTATAAAATAAAAGGTTAATAACCCTGGGGAGTGCTAAGATTTCTTGGGTAAATATTTGATTTGGGCTGTGAAAAGAATCCTGACCCTTTTTTGGCGACACACCTGAGCCCGTGTGGGTGTGTTTATGAGTTGGGAATGTTGCAGGCAGGGATGTTTTGCTTCTCAGAAGTCCTGGGAAGGCAGCAGAAGTGTCCCAAGCCTTGCTCAGCTGTGGTGATGCAACCCCTACACCTCCAGCAGGTGCTTCCAAATAGAGAAAGAATCTCAGTTTACCTTTAGACATGTTAGGAAGGTTAACTGGAAGGTTCTGTGGGTTTCTCATTTTAATTGGCTCAGCACCAGCACAGAAGTGTAGATTGGGCTCTGGAAATGTAACTCAAAGTCTGTTCATCTCATTGGGCCAAGGGCCAAAAAGCCCACCTGAACTATTAAGTACTAAAGAGAGAACAAAGAAACTCCACGCTTTTCGAGGTGTTGTAGCAAGCAAGTGGTTTGTCTCTGTGCTGTGCTCAGCTTTGTTTTTGTTTTTTGTATTATTTTCCTTCTTTATTAAAACCTTTTTTGATTTTTCAAGGCACACTCGCCGTCTCGCTAATTAATACCAGCCACGTTTCTGCCAGGTTGGCCCTCAGCGTGTGGGTAAAACCGATACTCAGCTGGGCTGTGTGTTCTGTGTGCAGCCACTGCCACCTCCTGGAGCTGGATGCGTGCAGCCCAAAAAACTCCAGGCAGGGCTCCCAAACCTCTCCTGGATGAGTTTTAAACCACTCCCAATGGGCAGCTGCAAGAGATTGTTAAATCACATCACCTGCTTTCTCCTCCTCTAATCCCCCTGATGTCTTCTCCAGAGTTTAACTCCCCACAAATTCTTTTTAAATCCCTTTACAAACTACACGACACCCTGAAAAGATCAAAACTTACTTCTTCAGCTGTTTTTTGTGGTGTTGCAGCAAAGACAGTTTGTCAAGGTAACTGAAATTTCTAACTAAATGTAGATTTCTAACTCTGATAATGTTTATTTTCAGAAAGTTTGATTGATTGGGCTCCAAATTAAAAGAAAAACCTTCCAGCAGGCAGCTTTACCTGTTTTGTACATTGAGACCTTCCCTGAGGCTGCCTAATGCACCAAGAGCCAGAATTATTTGAGTATCTGAGGAGGATTTGTTCAATTGCAGAAAATACAACAGAATTCAAGGTAGCTTCTCCTTGGTGTGTTGAAACAACTACTAAATGAAGTTTTCCTCATTGAGATCAGGTTTGGGATTTGGAGTAAATGTGCTTTAATGTGGTGTTTTGTCCTTGAAATAGTAAAGATATAGATGGATGTATATATATATATATATAGGGCTTGTGGAGTGGCTGAAATACTTTTGAAGGTGCCTTTTCTTTCTCTGCCTAAAAAAAAAAGAAAATCACTTAGGCTAAATAAAACGTTTAGAAATTAGAGTTTTTCCAGATTCCCTGTTCTGTATTTGGTTTTTGATTTGATTTCCATGATTAGGAAGCCACTGACTGGTGCAGCCATTCTACACATGGTGGGGAAACACACCCTGTGCCCCATTATCCAGCTCTCAAAAAAAAACCAGGCTGAGGCTGCCTCAGGTGATGGTGGAAGTCCATGTGAAGGGCATTTAGAGTGATTTGAAATGTAGCAAAATTGAAAATATCTGCTCTGTTCTTCTCAATTCCCTACATGCCCATGGCCCCCTTTGCTCCCAGGTCCTCAGCGATGCTGTGGGATGGTGATCTCCAGCCCTGCTGCTCCCTGACACATCTCTGACCTCAATTTCACTAAATGCGTGTTCATTTTTCCATCAAAGCACACCGTACTTTGTGTTTTACCAAATTGACTTTGTATTTTACCAAATTTACTTTGTATTTTACCCAACCGACTTTGTATTTTACCAAATACCTGTACTTTGGCTGAACACTGGGGCCTGTGTGGGGGATCCATGGATTCATGGGGGACAGGAAAAGGCTTCTGGTAGCTGAAACAAAGGATGAAGGTGGGGAAAATATCAGAAATATCTCATCTTCTGTGGAATCCTCTGTTCCAGGAGTTTGAATGCACTTGATGCTTTAAAAATTACCCTGATGATAAAACTCTTCAGGTTTGTTTTGACTGTAAAAGAAAGGAAGCCTTGAAGCACATCAGGTGTTACAGAGACCAATCTCCTTCCACCTTTTCCAACTGGAAAACATCTTTGAGGACAACACAATTTCTTCTCCTGTTTATAGCCTGTAGGAATAATGTTTAGTCCTCAGAGGACCTGTGGTGTGAGAAATGGATTTATGGAGGATCTCAAAGCCTGACTGAAAGCTCACATGGCCTTGTACATCTGTGTGCAAACTCTGAGATGAGGTGTGCTGACTGAGAAATGGGATAGAGAGAGAGAAATTGAACTGGAAACAAGTTTCAAACGATGGCCTTGCAAACAGACCAGATATTTTGGGAGAATTAGGACTGTGAAAGGTGCATTCTAGCAAGACCATGTGGGGTAAAATAATCGGTAATTGGTGTTAGAAGTATCAGCAGCACTGTGTGGCAAAAGCAGATGGGCTGAAAAACATTTATAAGATATTGTAACAAAGAAATAGGTTGGTTTCTGATAGAATGGCATTGACTTTTACATCTCTTGTTTCACCCTTCTAGGAGGTTGATAATGGAAAAAAATATCTTTAAAAACACCTCTCAGTTGCCCCGTCTCTGTAGAGTTGTGTTTTCCCAACAAATGGTGCCCCACAGGGGCTTTTAGTGAGTGAGTTACACTTGATTTGGTGATGTTAATCCACGTTCCTGTGAGATACTGATGCAGGGAGATAAACTCCGGTGTTTATGGAGAAGAAACACTGTGCATGGCAAAGACCTCTGGGCAAGGTCCAGGACTGACCTTGCCCAGCAGATTTCAGTGTCTCCTTCCCATGAAGAAGCCAGTGAACCCTTTTTAGCCCAGAGAGCTTCTGTCTCAGGAAAAGAATACACTACCCTGTAAGTTCACAGACAAAAAGTTCTCTTTGGTGCAATTTTATATCAGAACAGACTTTTACAAAATGATAATACATTTATTGTGTCATCTACAGCAGTATACATGTTAAAAACAATTTCTCAAAACACAAAAAAAGGTTAGAAAGCAGCAGTTGATATCTGTGTTTCCACCTCATAACAAAGCTGAATAACCCCAGATCCCATGACCAGTTAAACCAGTTTTGACCAAAAAAAGGTCAGTATTAGACCCAACAGGCCAGTCACTTTGTACCTTGACACAGTCAAAAGCCAAAATACAGTTTTCCATCTGATAACTTGGTTCTTCTCAGAGCTATAGCAGGTTGCATTGCCACTAAATTGACAAGTAGAAGGGAAAGAGAATGAACACACCAAATATTTGTTTTTTTACAGATTATACTGATACACAAAGGCCTCTTGAGACTTCTCTGCAAGCACAAAGTCCATTGAGAAAGGCATATGCAGAAGCCTAAGTAATTTCAGACACTGAAGAGTGTCATATCACACAGTGTCATATCACACAGTAATTCTTCACATGGATGAATTCCCCAAAAGAAAGCCAATGGGAAATTGCAACTTGAATCATAAGAAGGTGAAAGACCATGAGGTTCAAAACATTGTTCAAGCTCTGCTGGTGTGTTTTCATACACAAAGTACAATGTGTATTTAGCTGAACCTAGCTCTTTAGTACAGATATACACAGAGCATCATTAACATCAGAGCATCCTCAGCTGCTACTGCATCATCCCCCAAATCTTCCTTACTTGCTCTCAAATGCAATTCTGAACTGGTTGCATGTGCCTGACTGCAAAAATCAGAGGGTAAAATCAGGTTTATTTTGTTTTTCACAGCATGAGCACTATGTACTGTGGTTTGCTCCTGGATACAGAAGTGCTGGTTGTGTGGACACATTCTGACAGGGAGGACAAAGAGTCCTGAAAACTCTCCATGAGAGCTCCTGACTCTTTACCAGCCATCCACCTCCCCCAAATCTAATTGGTAATACTCAACAGGAGCCAGCCCAAAGCTTTTAGAGGCCATCATTGCTCAGCATGCATGAGACAGAACAAGAGTGACTGGGCAAAGCTGCCAGGGAAAATTCATTTCTATCTAGGCCTCCCCAATGTCAGCATCTGTCTCCAATCTGGTCAGGGACATGTCCTGGTGGGGACAAACAGCCACTTGCAAAGTGTGAATCATCTCACCCTGGAGTAAACATCAAAAATATGTTTGGTGCTTGTCCTCTGAAATTGCTCATTTCTCTCTTGTGACCAAAAAGGCAAAGTGGAGAAACCAGATTAAAGGAAGAAATCTTCACTTTTGGTGTCTAAGTGATGTGGGTGTGTCCTCAGCCTTCTGCTCAGGAACACAAAATCTCTTCCAGAGGTTTAACTCTGAGCCAGAACACCAGATGAAAGGGGCACATATCTAATATAGCCCTTAATATTGAACTCCTAAGGAAGGAAACTACTTAAGAACAGATATTTGGTTGTGTTTTTGCATTATATGTATGTTTCTGCAGCTGCAGAGAATGGGAGCCTGTGGGGAATGGATTTGTAGAGAATTCTGAAGCCTGACAGAAGGCTCACATAGTGTGCACGTGTGTGCAAACCTTGAGATAAGAAATGCTGACTTAGAAATGGCATGGAATAGGATGGACATTGTTGAGAGAGAAATGGAACTGAAAACAAGTTTCAAAGGATGGCCTTGAAAATAAGACTGGATACTCTGGAGAAATAGAACTATGAAAGGTGTATTGTAGTAGGACTCACGACGGGTGATTTTAGATTATTGGCTTTAAGGCATTGACAGCATTGTGTGGCAAAAGCTGATAGGCCAAGAAGCACTTATAATGGATTGTAATTATGAAATAGTTTGGCTTCTGATTGTGGTGGTGTGAATTAGAACACCTGTATTGTCTCACCCTTCACATGAGACTGAAAATGGAATAAAAGTTTTTAAAACACCTCTCAGTTGCCCCATCTCTGGGTCAGAAAAGGGAATAATCTGACAGGAGCCCAAGGAACACTGCCTTCACTGAGATTATAAAGCCTGAGTTTGGACTGAATCCTGCCCTGTGAGTTTATCTGTTCCCTAGAAACCCACAGACATGACTTAGGGACTAGAGCAGACACTAATCCTGTCTGGATGCTGAGCAGAATCCCATGGGGTGTCCATGTTTCCTGTCCTCCCCAACCCTTCAGCCCTTCCATGCTGTGGCAGCTCTGCTGAGGTCACAGAGCAGAGCAGGAGAAGCACAATGTTAATAATATAAACACACCTTGCTCTGGAAGCCTTGCCCACATGAGAAAGATCTCAGAAAACAGAAAATCTGGTATCAGGGAATCACACAAATTTATGGGGAAATCTTAATTTGTTGAATTCTCTAGGTTTTTGATCTGTGAAAGCCTTTGCACAAATACAGAAAGGACTAATGCTCTTCAGTGGCCTTAAAGAATCTATTGTTATAGAGAAAATGAATTTATTTTCCTTAATAATCATCCGTGGACACTTCAGAAACCATCTCTGAAGCCTCCACTGGCCACAGACTGACAACTTCTGATGTGGGCAATTGTCTCTGAACCACAAATGAAAATCAAGTTTAAATATTGGCTAATTAAGCCAATTAAATTAATGGGGTTTGCATTCCTTTTTGGAGCTACTGTTTGCTGAAGTCACTGTGAGGTTTTGTTTTTTTTTTTTAAACTCTGAAATTTTGACATCCAATTTCTGCCAGGACTGGGCTGGAAAAGGAGTGTAAAGTTGGATATTTGTATGGTTCACAGGCCAGATTTAGTAGAGATTTAGTAGTAGTGTCAGACAAAAGCACTGAAACCTCCCAAACTGACACCATCAGGGTATTTTAATCTATTTTAATGGTGATTTCCTGCAGTATTTTGACTGAATGTGTGTCTCATCCATTTGATTAAAAAAGCTTCCCTTGAAAAATCATAATTGAAAACAGAAAAACAAAATATTGGAGTTATTTTCCTTTTAGGTTTGGCTGAACACAAATTGCTCAACCCCCTAATCTCATTTATACACTTTCAAGAACTGAACATCTTTCTCTCAATTTTTATTGTCTCTTTTTTTAAATTTTCTTTTTCCCCCAGGATGCTTGGCCTGCTGCTTCCAGGTAATTTTCCTGCTATTCTTAATGGATCCACGTCTGTCTGTATTTGATTCTTTGCATTGGTTTTGCTGCCCAAATTTGGATTAGAGCTGAGAGAAATTCAGCTTAATAGCGTGATTATTTTTAGTCTTATCTTGCAGCTGTATGATCAAAGACAAACTAGACTCCACGTGAAATAAAGCTGTTTATATCTCAGGAAAAGAGAAGGAAACTCGAGGCAAGATCAGTATGACAAGGAATCCAAGTGAGCTAGGAGTTATTTCAACTCCAGGTTCAGCTAAAGGTTTTTAACTGCCAAAAAAGTTTTACAGCAAATTTCCAGTGGGAAGAGAAGGTGCTGAATTTTAAAAGGAGAGGTGATCAGCTTAGGAATGGGAGTAAAATAATATGGAAATAATGGCAAATAAAGAGCTCCCTTCATATTGAATGAATATGTTTTGTTCTTGATCATTTTGGCTTTGCCTATTTTCAGTTACTGGTTTCTTTTGGCCATGGAACTTTTGAAAAAAACCCTGAATTTTTGAGCTGGCCAGAGGTCCCTTCATATGAAAGCACTGGATCTATCCTGCTATTCAGAAGTGGAATTTCATCCACCTTTGATATGAAAATATTACGAAAAGCCACAATTTTATCATACATGGGCAAGGGAAATTATGGCAACTAATCCTTCTGTCACTGCTGAGGAAGATCAGAGTCTCATGGCCAGGTTTTTAGCATGAGCTCAAGAAACTCTACCTTGTGTCCCATCCTGGTGCTCAAAATGCAAGAAAGAAGTGGCCAGGCTGGAGAAGGTCAAAAGGAGGACCATGAAAATCATCAAAGGGATGGACAATGAGGACAGTGAAAAAAAACTGAAGGGATTTTTCTCTGGAGAAAACAAGCCTCAGTGGCGACCTCACCAAACAATTCCAGTGCTAAAGGAGTGGTCAGAAAGAGGATGAAGGTTCTGCTTTTCACAAGGATCCACATGGAGAAAGCAAGGGTGACAAATTGCACCAGGAGAGAGATCAGCTTGATACAAAGAAGAAATTTTTTTTACAATGAGAGCAGCCACTCATGGGAACAACCTCCCCAGAGGTGTGGTGTGGTCCCTATCAGAGGAGGTGACTGGAAAGGGTGTTGGATAAATTCACCTTGGCTCCCTTTCTCATGAAAAGTTGGATCAAATTTGTCCTTCAGGGTCACCTCCAGCCTTGCCTGATGATTCTGTGAACTTCACTTCCTTCTGGAAGTTATCTCACACTTGCCATTGATGATGCGGAGAGTCCAGGGAGAGACTTCTTTGCAAAGGTAAACTCAAATTATCAGCACAAAGGTAATCCTTTGCAAAGGTAAACTCAAATTATCAGTTCTTACCCACTTCTGGTTGTTATTTAGCCTTGTCATTGCAGGGCACTGTCCTTAAGGAGAGACAGATGCTGAAAGGGAGGAGACAAACACCCAATAAAGTGTCTGGATTTAACTTCCAAACTGCATTTTCGTCTGGACTTCCCTACTTCCATCCCTTCTCCGAGCACTCCAACACCTGGTTTTCAAATGCAAATACTTTAATGACACAGAGGAACTTGGGTGTTTTTCCTCTATGATTCAAAACTTCACAGAACTCAGCATTTAAGGTTCTTTCCCTGGGCTCTGAGTTCCAGAATTGCTAAAAGTGAAAGTAAAAGGAGGTGACATGGCCATGCAGCAATGAAACAACCTCATCCTTTACAATCTAGGTTGTAGTTTTCATTTTTGGGATGTGAGCTGTCCTGCAGTACCAGCACTCCACACTGACAAATCAATAATCAAAACAGTGGTTAGATACAGTAAATAGTCACAAAACCCGCAGCACAGAAAGTTTTTTGTACATTTATAAAAGCCAAATAAGAAAATTAGACAGGAAGTACATTATGGACATGGTAGAAAAAATGGCTCAAGGAGCACTGCACACTTTTTTGTTTGTTTGTTTTAATTGTGTACTGTTTTTAATAACACAGCCTTTCTAGCTCCAAAATATATTTCACAGTGAAAAAATCAAACGAAGCACTGTTACACTCAGTTGGTATTTACACACACACACAGAGAAGCAAACTGCCTGTTGGATTCTTCCCTCCTGGAACAAATGGAGAAACAGCCACTGTGGGGTGGCCACGCCTGGCCAGCACCTGCAGCTTACATTCAACAGAGAGATTTGTGGAGAGCTCATTTGTGCCACGGTATCAGAGTCTGGATCCCAGGACTGTGACCACCTCAAGTGTCACCTTTCCAGGGACACTGGGAAAGTCTCAGTGACTCAGGAAAAGCCAAATCTGCCAGTGCATCAATGCTTTTACTCAGAGAAATAAAACCATAATAGAAGGTTTGGTTTTCTTTTTTTTTTTTTTTTTCTTTTTTTTTTTTTTTTTGGTATAATATATTTTATCTTTCATATGATGAAGCACTTCTTCAAGTAAATTCAGTGCTGGTGGACAGATCCAGTTTTTCTACTGAACAAGAAACACAATGCCTGCAAGAGTAGAAATTTCCCCTTTACTGCTCTCCAAACTCCTGAGCATTGGCTCAAGGAATTAAGGAGCAAATCCAACTTTTCACAACTTTTCCATCCTTGGGCTCTCTAGCTGGGATCACCAAAAATCAATGGTAATAATGATGTGCTGAGGCCAAATCCCAATTCCAGGTGAAGTGGGTTTATTCTACCAATAACAGCAGTTTCCAGATTTTAATTTAGCTGAGGACCTGGTCTCCAGTGTGCAGGATCAGAGGGTGGTTTTGGTGATGTGGACATTGGCCCACAAGGCACTGGACTGAGATCCACCAACTCAGACTGCAGGGCACTGTAAGATGGCCAGGAAAACAACAAAATCCACAAGTAACCTCAGAAAAATTTCAACAACAGCAAAAAAAATAAATTTAAAATAAAAAAAAGATCCAAACACCTTCTTGCTCTGGACTGAAACAAGAAAATGTCTCCAGCTAGAGGCAGTTATTTGACATCTTTTTCTCCACAATTCTAATTTATTCATGATTGAAAACTGGCTAATAGCCATTCATGCAAAAAAATAGCTTTTTTATTTTTTTAAAATAATGCATTTACAGTGTTGGCAATAAAATCCTTGTGAATTATAGATCCTACAGAAAATTGTCCAAGTATGAATTTACCTGATAAATCTGCCTTTCCCCAGCTCTGCCTGGACAGGAAAGTACCTGGTTCCTGGGAAAAAAATTCTAAAATAGCTTCAAGAAGCATCTGAAGGGAGATAAAGGGCCAATCAGTTAAAAACACTTTGATTTGTGCAGAGATCTGGGAAGAGGGAAACAAATCCTGCTCTCAGAGCAGCAAATTGGTGCTGTAGACTTGGGAAAAAAAAAAAAAAGGTGTTTGGATCATTTGGATCAAATAAATCCCATTTATGAGCCTGGAGTAAAATGGAAGTGGTTTCAACTGTTCTGCTGGTCCTCTGTGCCACAGCAGATTTCACATGACAGGGCTGTCCCATCTCTTAAGAGCATGATCCTCCACCAATATGACCTCAAACAACATTTCTGTCTGTTTTGAATTAAATTTACATTCATTTAGATGGCTCCAGCCAAGAGCAGCTTATTCCCATAAAGTATTATATAAGTGTTAAGTATTATTATAATTAATATTTCTTTCTCAACTTTCTGAGACCTTTCTTTTTTTTCTTCTTTTAAAAATAAGTAAACTAGGATTATCTTTAAAAATCTTTGCTTAAAATGACATCAAAACTCTTTTTCCTTTTTTTTCACTTAAACTAACAAAAACCAGTGAAATTAAAAGCTCACACTCAGCTGACACTAAAATTCCGAGTATTTCACTTTTTTTTTTCTGTTTTTAGTTTATGATCATGTCAACTAACACCGAAGAACAAGCCTGAATTTTGAATTTCCTGGTTAACTATTAGTTTCAGTCCAAAACTTCACATTTAAAATGACATTTTCGTCTTTGTTTTTAATATATGCATACACATACACGCACATATATATATATTTGTGAGATATATATATATATTTCTCAGTTCATAAATTCATAAATCCAAGGTGAAGGGAGCACAAGGACGGCCCTCAAAGCCTTTTTTTTTTGCACTGTATAAAGACTCTCAAGAATTGACATCATTGGGCTGAAGTAGATTTTGTAGCAGTCGTGGCTTTAACTACAAGGCAAAGGTCGAAAGAACATTCGAGTTCCTCTCCAAGAAAAGCAGTGTAAGACCATTGGTGGTGAAACAAACAGAATATTCCAAGAGAGAAGAGAGAGAACTGCCAGGTGTGGGAAGTCATCCAAAGTCTTTATCCTTTCTTTCTGTGCCATCTCAGGGCTCAGTTTAGTTGGTTTTTTTTTCTCACCAAATGAGATTTTTGACCTTCCAGGGTGGTCCTGCCAGGTCCTTTTTCTCATGCCTCTTTGCTCTGGCAGGGAGGAGTCAGCACACAGGAATCCAACCAGGTTGCAAAGGCATGGCACTCTGTGTGACAGTGCTGTCCCAAGCCACCAACACCATGTCTGGCCCCTGGAGCAGAGGGCTCAAGGTCATCTGGAGAGAAAAGCCACCCAGGAACTGACTCTGGCTCTCAAGGTGGGAGGGAAGGGACAGTTATTTGTGTTATTCAAAGAGTCCAAATGATCAATCTATCAATCGATGCCAAAAATAGAGCTATATCTCAACTGCACGGCCCTTTTTAGAAAATTCACAGCTTAGCTAGAACAGAAAGCATTCCTGGGAGTGTCCCTGGGTAGGGAAAAGCACAGCAGATCCCACTGCTCAAGCCTGAAGTTCCTGCACTGATGTGCAGTTCCACGTTGGCACAGATGTTCCTTTAAATCCATCGGGAATGTCTGACTGAATCCAGCCACGGACTTAAATTTTCTGGAGATCCTCCTGAATCAGCTGGATTGATCAACACAAGCTCCATCCTAAGACTCCAAAGAGAAACACTGCGGGAATTCACGTGCCAAAAGACAGGGACAGGCTAAGACATGTTGGACTAGGGGGAAAAAAATTTAAAAAAATAGGCAAATCCAACCCAAAATGGAAACCAAGTGGAGAAATGACAACGGTCATGTCCATTCACAGACTAGGATCAGTTTGGCAACCAAGGATCACAACTGCACAGCAATCACTTGTTACTCTGGACGGACACGGATCACTTGCAGATGCTCTGAAATGGGAATAGTTGAGTGGGTGGGTTTGGCCTCTTGTTTGTCTTTTAAACATTCTCCATTGATGGCCTTGAGTACAGCTGGGTATTTACAGTGACTGTTAAAAACAGATATTTACACTTTTCCTTTGCTTTTTCAGCTCAAAGGAGGGAGAGGAGAGGAAGAGGAAGAGGAAGAGAAAAAAGGAAAGGAAAGGAAAGGAAAGGAAAGGAAAGGAAAGGAAAGGAAAGGAAAGGAAAGGAAAGGAAAGGAA